>VRMD01001299.1:0-17696 GCA_009872375.1 Sminthurides bifidus
CTCTTGGCATAAAAAGCAGCGGCTTCTTATCTGCTCCAGAATCCAGTTTTCAACCCTCACTCGCATTAAATCACATCATCACCCTGCACATCCATCATTCTATCATATTACTCAGGAGAGGATAGCAACTACAATTATTTATACAGAAGGATCTACAAACAACACACTTTAAGCTGTTTAAGACACACGCGTTTCTCCTCCGTGTCTCTTTCACTCTCACTCTCTCTCCGTCTTCTTCCCAACTCCAGTCCACACTCACACTCGGACACGTCATGTACAACCCTTTGTGTTCCGTCTTTCCTCCTTTGCACAACCTGATCATTATTCACCAGCCGAGCCTGGACTCGAGCTTATCGCAATGTGCACGTTGTAGAGAGCCAGGCCAATGGCTCGCATCCTTCCCGCCCACAACATCACTGGAGTTTGAAACCATTCCAATTAATTCAAGTCTCTCTATCTCCCCTTCACCTGACCAGGCAGGAAATTTATGATGGCAACCAGATGAAAAGCGCCATGGAACAAACAAGCCGTGTGCGGTTGAACAAAAACTCTGGTGACCTACAGAAACAGGGTGTGTATTCAACCACACCATGGACTTTTCCCAGTAGCTGGGCATGCCAGCAGCCTTATCATTTCGGGCACACTGGCTTCAAGGCTTTGGCTACTAGCATAGCATGGAGGAAAAGCAGACGAGCAGAAATTTCAAATTCTCTTTCCATCTCATCCCATCTCGAGGAAAGTTTGAGTCAAAGTTTCCCAGAAATTAGCCACTAAGACCGCAGCACTTGAGCTATTCCATCTCCCTGATTCCGTATTCTGTTGAGATTTCGGCCAAGATAGATTCGGAATCCGGTAGTTCTGCTTCTCCTCTTATTACTTCCTCTGTATCTGGAGCTGGTACACGGCCTTATTGCCGGTCTTCCACGCTGAAACAAGTGCGAGCCTGGCCTTTTCTCACTCTGTCTGCCCGTGTGTACGTCTCTCTCTCTCTCTCTCTCTCTTACTCGCTCATCACTTAAGGTTGTCACGAACATTTTGACCTGTCACTCTGAAGAACAAAACTTTCCCACATGCCAACTTGAATAGCCTACCACGAGCTTCCGACACCCTCAGAAGAGACTTCTCGCCTCGGAATAAAGGCCTGCCACGTAATCGTATTCAGTAGTAAAATTTTTTCCCTCCCAACAATACTTTTTCAGCAAACTTCTTGTGCTCAAGAAGTTGCTTCGTCCAGGATCAACACCAGGAACAAGTTCCCACTCCGACACTTGTGCGCACACACGCCTCGAGCAAGCAGCATGAAGTGCACAAACTTTCCGTGCCCTGTCAAGTAGATTTTGCGGGAATCATTTACTTAAATCCACACGGATCTAGTAATGCCACTTTGGCATGCCATACTCATTATGTCATTATTCACATCAATAAAATTCAATGGTAGTTGCGCTCTGCTCTTCCTGCCTGCACCCACGCTAGCTTCTCTCTCTTCATTTCCAGAGCTGGGATTCACACCGACCGGCTTTGACTGGCAGGCACTTGTTCTCAACTTATTTCAACTTTGGACATTCTTTCCGTTCACCTCAACTTGGCTGACTGGCTCCTCTTTCCCTCCAGTATATTTGATAGTTTTTTTTCACTTTCCTCTCAGCTCCCGTAGCATGTACACAATGGAAAAAGTTTTCACTTGTTGGTAGCGAAATCAATTCGCATTGCAATTTTCCGCTTCACAAAGACGTCAAGCCCTCCGTTGTACAGTTGCTCTTTCCTCATTCCAACTCCTGGCAGGGAAATCAGCCTGTCAGACACATGGGTTTTCAAAAAGATTTGCATCTCTCGGAATCTTAAATCAAGTCGCCTCTTTTCACAGGAGGAGAACAGGTATGCATAGGAGAATTTCGTACTTAAGTTTTTTGTCCGGGCAGCATCGTATGCATGCAGTAAAGTTGCTCGAGCCCGAGTCTTGTGGCATAAGTGAATGGAAAATTTAAGTAAAAATCATTCCATCATTTATCTCTGTCTCATCATTCTTTTCTCAAAGGATGATCAGATGATTGCCTCTCAAAGTTGCTTTTATCATCAACCTGTCTGTTGACATTCGCATCCACCCTATTTCCGCTCCTCGTGCACCAAACTCCTTCCAGCTCACTCCGCGTTTTTTTACAATTTATTCCGACATTGTCAATCATCATCGAGAATGACGAACAAAACATTTTTGCAATCTGCCAACGCCAACTATGTGTCAACAGTCCTCTCCACTCCTTCAGCCTATCCTTCAGCTCCTTGAATACTTGTCATATCATCTTGAGGCTTGAATTCTTTTCCAATCTTGTCTTACGTGATTGCATCTCTCTCTCTCTGTGAATCTCATCTAGATCATGTTTACCAGCTGAAATCAGAGGAAAAATAGTTTTGTCAACTGAAACGGCTTGGAATTCAACAACTGATTCTCCATCTGACTTTCACCCATGTGGCCGCCCCCACCCCTGCTCTTCAATCCTGCTTGACTGTTGGAACTGTCCTTCGGTTATTTACCTGAGCCTACGTCTGTAATGTTGAGAGAATTTTTTAATTTCCTTCCGCATATGTACTGTGAAATGACAGCCCACAGGGCACTCGTCAACCCCATGCTAAAATTTTCATCAAGAGTAAACAACAAAAATTGATATTGTATCTATCTATAGATGAAAAAATTGCCTCGCTATTTGGATCCCTGCCTGATGTGGCAACCACCGTCGTAACTCATATGTTCCCGGAGCTCTTGCTGGCTCGAAGAGGAGTTTGCCCGAGAAAGAAGGAGGGCGAGATTAAACTTTTCCTTTCTTTGCGACTAGTTTCCTTTCTCATTTCCTCATCAATAAGAAATGAGCCAATTCTGACTCCTTTGTCCTCCTACAATCATATCCAACATTGGATCTTGAGTCGGGCTGCCAGAGTAGCTCACAACTCACACGTGTCAGAGCGTAGTCACTGGTTCTGCTCCTTTATGGCGACTCAATTTATTTTTTCCTTCTTCTTCATAACAGGTTTACCACGCAGTGGCTAAATTTTTCGCACTATGGCCAATGTCCCATTTCCATTCAAGGACAAAGGACTGGAGTGGTGTCCAGGTCCCGGTGTATGAATGAGCCCTGCCAATAACTTACAGGAAGCGGTAATGGCATCGATGTGGATGAATGCGATCCTCCATCTCCGTCCTTGAGTTATTTTCCCTGACTTTTGTACCCTGTTGTGCGGAGATGGTGTTATGGAGGAACATGCATCTCATAACCAATTCCAGCCATTTCTCCCCCTCTTATGCATCCGTGGCATAGTTAGCAAACATGTTTGGCAATTTCGCGCACACTGTTTTCTTTGCGGTCCATCAGTATTCTGTCGTTACTTTCTCCGACGCGAAAACATGCGATCCTCATCCTACCAAGGTACAGAGAGAGTGCAGATGCCGCAGGAGAGGCGGGCCACAGGACCTTTTGTATGCGAGAGCGGCAAGCTTTCCACTCAACACGAGAATCAGCTTGTTTTCCGACAAAACTTATGTTACTTTTCATATGTTGGCAAAAATTGTACGAATACATGAATACAGTTTACTTTGAGCGAGAGGAGATTTGACCAAACCTGCTTTGTGTGCACGAGGTCGAAGGTTGTTTTCCTGATTCAAGGTAAGAAAGTTTTCAGAGCTTCTGAAACATGTGTGAATACACATGTAGGTACATACGCACACTCACAGACACAGTCAACAGAAAAAGTAGGTAAATCAGGACCCAAACCTGATTCAAACACGAGTGGTAGACATACACCCCCTCCTTCCTCAACCAAGTAAAGCACATTATCCATTGTACATGGGTTTTGGATCGAGTTTGCCTCCTGCGTTTAACAGGGTGAAAGTCAAAAGGACCAGGCATGGTATGCGGACTGAGTGGAAGCCGAGTCTTTGAAGGAAACTCCCGGGCTCCGAGTTTAAAGCAATATTAGGCTATTAGGTATGCATTCGCATCATGAATTATCAATGAGCATGCTGTAATATAATCACATTGTGGATTCAAAGCCACGTCCTCTCTATTGAAACACGTTGACATTACTCTTCTTCCGCTCCTTTCAAGAAGTGCATGTGACAGTTGGAAACTTGTAGCTTTTCTTTCCCTCAAATAAATACAAAGCCACATGCATTTCAATTTTTTTTCAACGTCTCATTCCGCAACCACATTCTCTCCTGTCAACCTCACCTTCCGAAAATCCATTTATCTGCCTCCAAATCCATCTTCTCCCGCAACCAAAGCCGGGTGTAGTTGTCCTTGTCCCCACTCAAATTTGTCAGACTACGTCGTATTGCTGTAGCAAGCTTTTCTCCTCCTTCCAATTTTTCCTCCACAAACTTCAAACTTGACAGTTATTGCTTGATTCACCTTTCGGGAGCATTCGTCGATTCGGTGTATCCTTTCACTACAAGTATGCACAAGCTGTAGCAAGCTTTTCTCCTCCTTCCAATTTTTCCTCCACAAACTTCAAACTTGACAGTTATTGCTTGATTCACCTTTCGGGAGCATTCGTCGATTCGGTGTATCCTTTCGCTACAAGTATGCACACGCATGACAAAACTACCGACGGAAACTACCTTGTGATTGTACTCAATATTCACAAATCGTCATAAGGATTATATTAGGAAGCTACCATTGGAAATCTAGCCTACGACTTTGAAACTAACTTTCGTCCAGCAGTTTACCCCTCTTGAAACCTTCGCTGACTTCATGAGGGGTCCTTTAAGAACCGACTTTTTTCCAAGTCTCATGCTCCACGTTACTGATTCGGCTCTCACCGATCAAGTAATTGGTATCTTTGATAAGTTCCTTTCATCTCCTTCTTGAAGCTCCAGTATTCTTTCATTCATTAGCTGATTCGGCAACCGCGAGATTTAGTTTGCGGTTCACAGTTTTTACCAAACAAACAGCTCAAGTTCCCTCTTCAGTTCTCATCCCCTGTCCCGATCATCACTCAACATGAAAGCGTATGGTGCACGTGAATAGAATCAGGCATTTCAGCACTACGGCCTCAAACTTACGTGTTTCTTCTCATTCCCTTTTCTCAAGTCCTGATGATTTCAACTTTTGTATATTTGCATAGGCAAAACAGCCTCTTGATGCATCCTATAACCGCATCTGTCACAATGCCATCAAAGGAGAGAAGGATCAGACCTGTCAATTCCTTGAACCTTGTACCGTCTTACTCCTCGTTAGAACTTGGGACGTCCCAGGTTCGAGGTTGAAAACAGGAGCTAGGATGGAATCCCCCCTTGGCTTCTTAAGAAGACTCGCGAAAGTTTAGTTGATCGGAATTATCCTGCAGATTACATTACTTTCTCCACGCTGCACAACCTCAAGCTTTTCAGCTTGGAGCCGGGGCCAAATCAGACCCAGGCTGCCGCCTGGGTCGAAGGTACAATATCAATAAGGGAGTTGCTTCATTTTCTCGGTTGGAGGCTGAAAATCCTTTGATTCCACCTTCACCCCTTATCATTACAGGAGGAAAAAATCCCGTCTCTTTAATTTCTTGGCCGAAAGTACCCAAATTTTCTCAATTGTATTCACTCATTACCCATTCCGGCAGAACTCACCGTTCCGTGCCTAATCTTTCCAATGTCTTTAAGTCCTTTGGCGCTTTGTTAAAGCTCGTTGCAATCCTTTCATTTTCCATTCTGCACTACGAGAGGCACGTATGGGTTCTGGAAGGGAAACCTCCCATGCTTTCACTCTCTCCCCTCCGCTCCTCCACTCTCGCAAGCTTACAGGTTGATCTTTGCGGAAACGACCTTTCTCCACCATAGCGTTGCTTTCCACCTCCACCGGAGCTAACTACGGGGAAAGCGGGAGAGGATGCACAACCGCCCCCTCCCACCCCTAACGAGCACTGACGAGGAAGAGTGAGAGGAGCGTATGGCGGATCACAAATTATATTTTCAACTCATTACGCGCTTCACTTGTCATCATCTCCTGGAATCCATCCTCCTCCAGTATATAATTTTCCTCCAGCGGGTAATCCTTGATACACTTTGTGACTCCCACACTAAATCTGCATCGCTACCAACCAATGTACCTTCCAACTGCCGGTCATCATTAGATGACTCGGTGATACGAACAGACAGAGGAATGAAGCCGGCTCATCAGCAAGATGAGGGAACCTCGGCAACTAAAAGAGCATTTCTCCCTGCCTTTAATTCCCTGTGAGCAACTCAGCAGTGGTGGGCAGGTCGAGTCATATTTTCAACCTTATAGTTATTACGTTGGCATCAGTGTCAGAAAGTCAGCGCTTTTTCCATCTCCGGATGAGTTCCGGCCCGTCCTATTCCTCTCTACACTACCCGTGCTAATAACGAATCATGGACGTGAAGCTCTGATTCTCATCTCCTTCGTCTTGATACGCTCTCTCACGCATTCATTCACTGAGCTCAATCCTCCACTCCATATGCACACTGTGACAATTACCATACACGGCCCGTTTCCAGGCAAGCACGTAATGCAATCAGGGGCGGCCGCCGCCACTTAAATGACTTAATATGACTGGATTTAACCTTCTAGTTTTGTACAACTCTCTGGTGGTGTTCCATGCTCTCTCATAAAAGTTTATGCATGCTACCTAAATGCAAAGTTTGAACCGAAGTGAGAAAGGACGTAAAATGTACGAGATAAGTGTATCTGTCATTCACAACTTGCATCCACCCTATTTCACCCCATTCAAATGAGACATTTAGGCCAAAAAATCTCATTCCCTCCCTACTATCTCCAGTCTTATCCATGACAGAGAGCGGACTGAGGGAATTTCAAGACGGAGCTGAAACTGTCTTGTCGTCTCAGCAGCGCCGGCAAAAACTTTTTAGTACCCGGATGCCTTTGCTCATTCACCTCCATCCATTTCTACATTTTTCATATCTTTTTTCTATCTCGTACAGCGATCAAATTTTTTCCAACACGTTCTCCTCACATATATCTCCGCCTCCCTCCTCCTCGAAGAGTTGGCGAGGAGGGGGTGGTGCGCTGCAAATGCATCTGTGTGAATTTCAAACGGGAGTTGCACTCAGCAACACATACGGTAACATGGCACGGCATGAGATGCAACTTTGTTTGGTGATGAGGAGGAGAATGCGAAGATGCACAGCATTCTTAACACGATTACTCCCAGCCGCCAGACAACTCTTCCAGCTTTCACATTTGATTACCGTCCGCTCGTAACGAGCTTCTAATGTCTTCCCTGGCAATGTGTGAGATGCATTTGAAAAAGGACTTGTAACCCCCAGATACGATACTGTGAAAAACGAGATCAAGTGTGTACAAGGGCGAAAGTACATTCGCTAAAATCAACACGACCCATCGCCTTGACTTCCATTCTCACGTAGTAGTTGCAGAAAGGGTCAAACATGATCTAACGAAGCTGAGAATAAAACGCCATGTTTCTCTCATCGAATGCCTGGAACTGCTGAAATGTGGGCACACAAGTGTGGAATGGAAGCTTCAATGTGGATTCCGACGTATTTCCTCCGACTTGACTTTGTTTATTTTTTAGTGGATGAGAAAGCTTATCTAAAAAGCGTAGATTCGGATCGTAGAAATGACTCTTGAACTTGCCTCAAAGAGGTTCGAGAAGATGGAGCCGCATTACTCCACAATGGACGATTCCTCCTCGTCTAAACATGGGCCCTGGAGTGTTCCAGATCCTGTTAAAACGTTCAGTTGCCATCGCTACGGAAGCACGGTCTGCAGTAGTTAGTGGCTCTATCGACCCTTTGGTAGAAAACCGAGTCTTTGAGAAAGCAACCAATGCTTTTTCCTCGCGGAAGTGTATTGCAACTTTTCCCCTCGTATTCAATTACCTGACGCAATTTGCTCACCTTCCCCATCGGAGCTGGTTGGCTGGCTGGGAACTCAACAAGTTCAGCTCACGCTACAATTCTTCGCTAACATCAACAAGCTTTCATCGAAGGAGCCCACAGGAGTAAGTCAACTACCTCATAATATTTGCCATCCATTTTCGCCATTAGTTTTCAGAGTATTTGGAATCCTTTTAGCCTCAAGCAAAAAGTCTTTCACCACTCCTCATCTACGGAGCAATTTTCCTCTCTGCGTATCTACACACGCTCTTCTGACTTGACTCTCAGTTGCTACCGAGCCGGATAAACTTTCTTCAACAGCTTGTATACATTATCTAAACGTGATAGTTGCTTGGTGCTTCTGCTAACGGTATATTTGTATGTACCTCATCCCCCATTCCTTCCTTCCACTTTGAGGCTTTCAACTTTGGTGCACTTTGCCAATCCACTGCCTCCCGGTATCCATGACGATGTCATGTACCAGAAACCGTATCGCCATCATCATCCTGTCAAATAATTGTTTCCTCTGGTAACAAGGTGCCCATCACCACCAACAGGAGCAAGATCATCTTAAAACGAGGCTTAGCGCGTTTTGCCCTCGCCGAGAAACTTAATGGAATTCTCCGACTACACGCAACTCTGTGGCAAGTAGCCCTGCTACTGAGAAGCAGTCTTTGTGTAAACTCATTTTAGCCGAGCTAATTTCCTCGGCTTTTCAATCTTGAAGCAAATCTAGTTTCTTTAAATTTCACCTTTCTTTGATTCCATCTCGCTATTGTTCTTCCAGTCCCATTCCTTTCTTGACTCGAATGTCTCATGTGACTTTTACTCCTTATGATTTAATTCAGCCTGAGCTCTTTCTTGCATGTGTAGCAGTAAGAGTAAGCGGATCCTTCATGATGCCAAACCCACTTGACAAAGTACCACTCGGTAGTTTTGATCACCCCTTCTCTTCCGTCTGGCAACGTCTCATGGTATTCTTTTTGGACAAATAAAACAGTTTCTAGCCCAAAGCCATGCAACAATCCTCCCGTATCGACAGAATGCACAAAGCCTCAAATCTTTAATATTACATTCACAAAATGTCTTGCGGCCATTTACTCAACTCCTGTCTTGCACCGCATCTTTCTCATGTCTCCTGATCCTGCACCAGGGTTCTATTCCATGACACGAGATCGCAACTTACTTGCCTCCTCATCCATTTGCCTCAACTTATTCTCCAGCAAAAAGGAACAAGGACAGATTTCCCTCAGCATCAAAGATTAAACACCCCCTTCTTGCAATCATTCCTGTTGAGCTAAACGCTCTGGCACTTGTCTACCTTGACTGAAACTCGGTGGAGACGTCAAGATCAGCATCCTGCATCTCGCTTGCAATTTACCTGACTACGAGCTTCCTTAGAATCATGATTTGGTAATATCCTCATCGCCGTCTTCTTCATCATCTTCATCTCATTTACCTCCGCTCGGCTAACTTTTTTCATGTCAACATCACAAGCACAATAAGTTCCATCTCCTGACTTACACGTCTTTGAGAAACGTGCACTTGTCCTCGAGTCAACGCCAGCACGATCGTCTCTCTCTCTGTCTCATCCGCTATGAAACTTGTAACGTCTACTTGGCACAGTACAAATCAAACAGAGACACAGGGAAAGAGACCGAGTCAGGCACACATATACACACACGTTCCTTCTAAAACCTCCATGAAGTTCACATAATAGAAAAAGGACTTTTCAAATCTTTTTTCACAATTCTCACATCTTCCTGTCTCTTCCCACAATACATTTTCAAAGAGGAGTACTCTGCTCCGATAGTATCATATTTAACAAACCTACCGCCACTCTGTCACTCATTCTCATCTATCCAAGAGCAAAACCCTTCCTCCCACCCATCTCGCTCTTTCATTGTCTTCTTCTTGCGGGGTATCGTGCCCGTCTTTAAAAAACTTTAGTATACATTTCATTACAACCGCCGTACAGACGATGCCGTCACAGAGCTACTGTACTTACACCATGCGTGGTAACAACAACATGTTTTTCAACGAGATGTAGCTCAAATTGTGGTATCTTCTCTCTTGTTTCTCCTCTCTCTCTCTCTCCCTGGAATATTATCTCTGTACACATGCCCCGAAATTCCGCACTAAATCGAGTGTACAATTACCTCACTAAAAAATCTCTGTCCAAGCCTTTAAATCAAAATTTTTCCAACCCTCTTTTCCTCCGCCAGTGCGATTCCCTCTATTTCGAATACACGGCCCGTGCACTCCCAGCTGCCCCGATCACTCTCCTCATTCTGCACACACAAATGTAATCTTAATCCGTCCGTTGTTTCCTCTCCTCCCTCTTTCTCTTTCTGTCATCTTGGAATTCCTAGGCAACTCATTCTCATTTTTTTACCCCCGGTTCCTCTTCCATTCTCTTGTCAAAATTCTCATTTTTGCATGGAACAACAACAAGGACAGAGTCTCTTATTAGCTTCTTTGCTTTTCTTTAAATGTCTCCTTCCACTGCCACCACCACCACGAAATGCCTCTATTCACAAGTGGAACCGAGCGTGAAGGGGGGAGATTTAGCGGCGTATTTTTTCCACTCGCATCATTACCATTTCAGCTCCACGTCAATACGAATAGCAACGGATTTTCCGTTACTTTTACGACCTCTGCGAATTCAATTTAACTGAATATCAGTCCGGTATCGGGCCACTATCCACATGTTCGACACGGTTACATGCATCGCATCTTGTAATGGGAGACCACAACTTCTCCCATACACATCCATAAGCTGAGCCTATTTGTGGAATGACACAGGGATGTATGTAAATTGTTCGATTAATTTCTTGGTCACCACTTAAGGAACTTGAACACGACACACTCACACTACCATACATAGGTATGCTTACGTGTGATCGGTGGTTAAATACAAGCAATTCAACCATTACCTCATGCTATCAAACTTTTAATGTACATTAAGAGCTGGGAAGTAATGCAAAAGTTTCCCTATGTACTCCTCCAAGACCGGTGCAAGGCTAATGGCTGAGAGATAATACCAGTGCTTTGTTTTCCACAGGCATGAAATGATAACGGTACTTAAAATAAATTTCTTGAATGAGATGGACGTGAGACACGGCGCATAAGTTGTTTCAGACCAACGACCCTGTTTACCCAAGCTATTAAACACATGCTTTGGGAAAAGCAATTTGCTTGCTCTTGGTTAGCTTTTAATTACTACAGTACATGTGCCTGGACGTGACAGTCATGATGATCTCGCCCAAAAAATCATACGTCACGTTAATTACAACATCAGCCTCATCATAGTGTTCGCGAGGCACGCTCAAACGACCGTAATTAAATATTTGCAAAAACATTTATCTTGTCCTCCTATAAAGTCGGATGGAATTGCAGCATTCTCTCCTCCCGCTCAAAAACACGATGCAACTCGGCCAAACTTTACCACGTAATGGGCAAACACACGTTCGCCCAAAGGCTTCGGGGCTCACCTCTCCTGGCCCTTGGAGCTCAATTATAGCGAGAACTACAACAAGTTCCAATGCTTTCTTTTCTGCCCTTGTGCATATGCCTGTTAGAGTGAACCAATTTAGATAGATACCCTGCTCATGACGAAACCCGGCGAGCGGCCAGTCCGTAATTCCGTGTACGTTTTCTGGTGCATTACCAAGACACTTTCACGATCGTTTAGCTCTGTGGACGAACTGTTTCTTGATTGGATTGCGTTGGTAAACTAGTTCTCGATAAAGACAAAATTGGATGTATCATCCACTTTGCGAAAATTTGCGCCATCCATTCCGCTAATAGCTTCGCCAGGAGGAAGAGAAGTGCTTTCTGCATGCAACTGCACTTGGCTCGCTCACTCGCTATTTCTATTATGGTTGGGGCAAATCTACTAAATCGGTTCATTTATACCAGACCTCAGGTAAAACAAGACCTGGGCACGCGGTAGCTAAACTGCCTGCCGAGCTGATTTCGCCTTCCGGTTCAAAATCTGTACGAGTTTCTTCCACGGTGGAACGGACTGACAAGGACAACCCCGTCTTTTTGAATGCGTTACGACGATAGTTACTCCTTTCCAGCTACTTTCTGTCCGATACTAGGTTGAAAACTAGAGCGAATTTGAAGCGGTTACTGGAGCCTAAATGGACTAAAGATAGTGTTTCGGACCATAAGTACGCAACAGTTCCAAGTCTTTCACACTGGAAAAGTGCTTGAGAAACGGATGTTACGGAATCATTCGCATTCCACTCGCAAACGTCCATACCGTAGAAACCTCCTCCTACTATACTTGGAACCTCTCGGGTTTCTTATCCAGGCCACGAAGCCAGATCAAGAGTCAGAGCAGGTCAATACTTAATGACACATGGTGCGTGAACGTTGATGGCTCCTTGGTACAATGCCTGTGGCACAGAGGAGGAGGAGGTAACACCTGTGACCCGCTGGAGTCGCACCCCATTAGCATTCGCTAATGTCCGGTACTTCACCTCCGTACATGGGGATTCGACACATGTACGAACCATTGGACACGCTATGTGGATTGCCCACCGTCGTTACGACTTGCTCCGCTTATTAGCTTGAGGTAGCTAATTCTCCGTTGCTTCATGCCATGTAACCCTTTTGCCTTGGATGTCAAGTCAGAGGATTGGAATTGTGCAAAATCTGCACNTCATGCCATGTAACCCTTTTGCCTTGGATGTCAAGTCAGAGGATTGGAATTGTGCAAAATCTGCACTTATTTTATGCATACCCCGCTTCATTTTCCAATCTACGCTTCATTACAAATGAGAATGATTTGCTGCAGTGGAAACGCGTCTTGTACAAGTGGAACTAATCCTATGTGGTATACAGTCGAGAATTAAATAAATAATGAACCTTACCGTCATCATTTGGGGTGGAGCGAGTAATTGGCAACTGATTCCCGTATGCTTCTGTGGCTATTTCACTGACATCACTTTTAATTAAATATGAAATACAGATAGACGCAAGAGAGTTACTTGATTGTGAGTTAATTCTGCCTCGGTAGAAAATACCAGACGTGGTCACGTAAGTCGAGTATGTTATTTCACAATCCGTGTTTAATTCACAGCTTCTTTTCACTCCAATGCTGCACTGGTCGGTGACTTGAGTTTTACAATGTCGAAAATCCTTCACTTCTTCAAACCTCACGTTGTGTAAGAAGCCCTTGCTGATTGACAGGTGAGTCCTGTAGATGAGCTACCCGAATGAACTTGTTCGTGTCACTTATAATTCGTATAAAGTATGCAAGGCTACCTCACGACCAGTTGTAAGTCACACAGTTGATTCTGCACACGAAACCCGGCGGTGAGGTCAACTGTGACCGATTGAGTCAGAAAATTAACACGCAGTTAACTTGGTGTCGAACCGGAATCGTATCCCGGGTAATTTTAAACTCAACTCAGTCAGTTTACCTGATTGTTTAGTATACTTTTGCTCCGACTTGTAGGTTGTCACGAGGGGAAGCGGAAACACGGTAGCTCGTTCATTGAAAACTGCCTTTTTCTTGCTCGCTTGGGGTGGAAATGGAAAAGTTTGTTCACGAACGGTCACAAAAAAATGTAAACATGCACCGGCGGTCAAATGCACGGGTTCTTACTATATTTTACCGTACAACCTTTGACTATTGTTGGCTTGGGCGAGAGAGAAAGACAGCTGCTTGTACATACAAAAAGATGAATGGTGGGGGTCGATATGGAAAGTATAATTTCTACTCACAGCTCTCTATATTTTTCCCACCTCTAATTACCATCCAAATAATGTTTTGTCAAACCAATAACGCAGCCACCTCCTTTTCCTGCTTAAATTATCCCGGGTAGGTTGTTTTTCCACCGCTGGAGCACAGGGTTAAAATCCTGTCAAACTCAATATTGGTAGTTTGGCTTTTTTTCCACCACGGTTTACTACCTTTACTTTGAGTATCTCTCGGCTTGGACCGAAATGAGTTTTCCTCTGCCCGTTAAAAAGTTGCTGCTACCCCAGGTCCCACAGCAATTCCGTTAATTTCCAAACTTTTCTAATGCTTCTAATTGAAATTTTTCCAAGGTTAAGATCAAGGTCTGTTCAGGCCCGGAGTGAAAATAAAAGGAGGGAATTTCCACAAAGTAACTCTCCCTCACGAGCATAAATAAAGAGTGCATACATTCACTGGGTTCAATCGGCATACACTCCACTTGAGATTTGTACGGAAATTTCCTCGGGGATCCGATTACTTGTTCTAGTGGAAAAATTCTTCCTGGCTACATGCTCATCATTTTCTGCGGACGTGCAATTCGGAGCTGGGAAAATCCCGATGCTGGTTCTTGTGAGAAATCCGGAATTTTCACCACTCGTAGTAGATTTTTTTAACATGCCATTACTCGCAGTTGAAAAGGAAGAGTGAGCTCTGATTCACGCACAAGTTCAAGTTCCACTTTGGTGTCCACCAAGCCCGATTTCGGGAACAGTATGAAGCTCGGGTGAAAAATTCGGACCAAATCCCTTCTCTTTTGCTTCTTGAGTCTCCGTCTCCGTGTCGCAGGAAGAGGTTGGTTAAAAAGTTTTCTCACAATCCCACACCGGATTTCATCTTCCAAAAATCACGTTCCGGCACATCCCAATGAAGAGACAAAGAAAGAGAGGATTTAGCAATTTTCAAACTATTTCCTCAAGTGTGAGTAACGAGAGCTGAACAAGATGAAACAAGTTGCTCGCACTTGAACACAAGTTGCAAAAATGTAATTTTGCCCATCACATACTCACACATATACTCTCTTCTCAAAAATTCCTCTCACAAACGCCACACACGCTCCCTCCTTTCGGAATCCCGGCAGTACAATCTGATAGGGCTCAATTCTACTAAACGTCGAGAATAATTTTCCAACTTCACAGCTTCTTTTACAACTCCGTCCTTCAGCCACGTTTCCTTAATCACATCAATTTTATTTTCACACCCCCGTCCTCTCCAGCTCCGTTCAAAGTCCTCGTGGAACAAAACACATTCAAGTTTTCCTTCCGACTTGGCTATCGTAGAAATAGAACACTCGTCTTAACTCCTTCCTTCCCCTTGACTCCGCACAGTTCCTGTAAAAATGAGAGAAACCCGGTAATTAGCAAAGTTTTTTTTATCCACGCTGGAACTAGGAGCTCATGGTAACGCCTCTTGAAGCCTTAATTTCTTGACTTTGTAGCTCTTGTAACGGGACTATTCAAAAGTCCTTGCAACACCTGGACTAAGCTCATAGAAAGGAGTGCTGCTAGCTCTTAAGGGTTACACCACCAAGGTTTGTTTTCCCTGCCGAACTATGTATTTTATTTATCTAACTTTAGCAACAAAGTAACATGGCTGAGATGAATGGAAGGCGTGCATCTGGCTGTTGATACTAGTAGACTACGAGGAAGCAGCAACAGTTAAAACAAGTGTTTTCACTCCTCTTCCTCCCTCTTTCTCCGTTTCAATTCAATTTGATTAGCAACCTGAGAAGATTCCGACGAAGTTGTAGCTTAAATTATCCTCGATACGATTTATTTGTTTCTTATTTCTTCTTCTTGGATGTTGCAAGCTTGTTTGAGAACACTGCCGTCAGAGCTACGTAGCTCAAGTTGAGTTCATGCAGCTTTCCCTTTGCACAAGGCAAAATAACTAATTCACTCTGTTCACATTATTTAATTCCATTAACCGGCTCCCTCCACCCGAACGGAATTAGGAAGGCGAATTGGTAAAACCGATGAACAACTCCTTCGACACCAATTCCTTTTAGTAGCTTCTTCCTCATCCACAACCGGCTCATTCCTTTCTCAGCACATTTTCTCCAATCGCCTCCTCTTAACCTCCGTACAGGCACAATCTTACAAATGCATCAAATCCAATAAATTCAAATGTAGTTATTTATCCTAGCTCAACGTTCTCGAGGAATCGTAAATTGATGCGGGTGCACTCAAATTTTGAATATCACGCTTGTATGGACTCATGCAAGCCGCAGCAGCTTCTAAGTCTGAACGTACATTTCCGCTCCAATATTCCAAACTATTTAGCGAAAATCTTCCACCGATACCAAATCCTCTCTGACTCTGAATCTTATTTATTTTTCTCGCTCTCTCATTTCCTCCAAATTCTTACTACATTTGCCTTAATTGATAAACATTTTTCAAAGACGCTTCATCCGCAACTTTTAAAAAAAACCCAAGTTCTCAGCATCTGCAAATTGATTCAGTATCTCGAGAATTCACCAACTCCGCAGAC
The DNA here is from genome assembly GCA_009872375.1 of Sminthurides bifidus. Lineage (NCBI taxonomy): Eukaryota > Metazoa > Arthropoda > Collembola > Symphypleona > Sminthurididae > Sminthurides > Sminthurides bifidus. Next base: position 16,092 of record VRMD01001299.1, read on the forward strand.
TTTGATTTTGACCGTTTGCCTGCACCAGTACCCAGCATACCTTCAACCTGGCACTTGAAACCGATGGTTCAATTGCAGGGCTTAACCTGCACACTGTGTAAAGACAAGAAACTTGCAACCCTGACTAATAGCACACCTGGATTTTAGAAAAATCACTTGAAATCCTACAATTATTTTGAAAATGTAGTAAAATCACCTTGTTTGAAACACTGAGAAGCGGCTACACGGCCGTTTCCTCGAAACCCCGACTGGAAAAAACATGAACTAATTGCACTGTGAGAGAAAGAAGGTAAAACTTTCTCCTGGTGAATTTCCAAAAGATTGACACACGGCAAATCCGAATTTTCCACTATAATCTGCTTGCCGCAGCGACTTTTCCCCTCCTTCCACGAACTCTTCTTAGCAACTGATGGCTTTCATTCCACGCGCTTGTTTCTCTTCCGTCCCCTGACCTTGTGGCTCTTTTCATTCTCGTCTCCTCGAACAGAGTCAGGCATGGAAGATATACGAGAGTTTTGGCTTCTTCCTCGCAAGTTTTCCTTACTCATGAACGTACCTCGAAGAGTGCTTACAACTGCGCTCGTAGCCACAGTTTCTCTCTCCCCTTCCCAGCTTTCTCGTCAGTCAGTACATGCAGTTTCCCACTATGGTCTGGCTGCCATGCCAAGTTTGGCTGCGCGATTTTCTTCGCACAATTCTACCATGCCTGCCTTTCCTAGCTTAGCTTTGAGCTATGGTTGTTGGGAGCGATGGGATGAGGAGCTGTTCATCGTCGAGGGTTTCTAGACCGAAAGACGGTGAAGGTACCAAACGGTAGCGGGTTGTGTCAGCTGAAGCTCACTGTCTGTTTGTCCAGCGAGCTTTCCAAATGATTTCGAACCGTGATGGAGAGAAGAGGGATTTCACCGAATCCAGCGATAACGCTCCGCTGTACTCCTTCCTGACTCTGACCCAACCCGCCCGAACTCACTTCACAGTCAAGGCTGTATTGTTACAATGCGATGGGGAGGGGAGGGGATGAGGAGCATCGTGTGAATACGGCTGCATCCCCAGTACTTGAATTTTCCAACCCTATGTGGAACATTTCGGGCGCCTTTCCCTCCGGTTTCGAGTGATTCAGATGAACCAGTGCCTGATCCAGGTTGGCGCTTGGCTCTAAGGCCATCATCTGCTGTCTCGTAGCGCTCACCCCTTGCAATAAAAAGGACAATTGCGAGTAACTTGTGCGGGTAAAATAGCACGGTTTGGCGATTTTTTTCAAATGACCTTGGTCTGGAACCTTGCTCTTTTCATTGTCGAAGGTGTAGGACGGGTTGTCGCGGAAATTTATCGGAGCTTTGGTTTCGGAGAGCAAATCATGACATCTGAACGGAGTTTTCATGCTAAATTGGTGCTGTTCCCCAGTACGTGTTGGTGAAACTGGAAGTTCGGATGTATGGTATTCGGACACATTAAGTTCGGAAAGGAGCACCAGCTTGGCTGAATCAAAAAGTTACCTAGGGTTAAGGGAAACGGGGAAGAGTTGAAGAGTATTCTAAAAGTCTTAGGAGAGTCGGACGAGACGGAGCACACTTGATCTGTAGATGGTATGCACATTTGCCCTTA
>VRMD01001300.1:0-17696 GCA_009872375.1 Sminthurides bifidus
CATACGATTCTAGATGGTAGGTTCCCTCAAGTTTGTCAAGGTAAAAGAAATACCTTGAGTGGTGTTGTTACGCCACGTGAGGCAGCGTAGGCTGTAAATGATAATCCGCCTAGAAGATAGCTTTTTGCAGGCATCATTCATAAAAATGGTATGGAAGAAGAAAGAAAGAACGCCATGTAGCTGACAGGATAAGTGGTTTTGAATAACCACTAACTGAGATTCAAAGAGATACAATAAAAACGTGATTAGAAGCGAGCAAGAATGTATCTCGACGTGTTATCGTGAATTTCTCTCATTCGGAATTCATGGTAATCTTCCAAAGAAAATAATCGGAGATGATCAAGAAGAACGGCTTAAACAGGAGTCTCAAGGGTCTTAACTTACACGAGTACAAAGAATAAAGTGGCTAAGAAAAGCTTAAAATTACAAATAGGATGAATGAACCACGTTGTCAAACATGAGGATTCGGGAAAAAAATCCCGGAAGCGAAAAAGAAATTATTTCCGCTACATTTCCTCTTCCACGGATTTTGTGGGATTTTAGAGGGGTTTCTCCGAATTCCAAATCTTTTTCTTAGAATTCCCCTAGGCTAGAACAAGGTGCATAATACATGAGTACATGTGCTTTTCCAGAAAAGTAGTCAGTCAGATTCAGCAGAGCATTCGCAGTTAATTTTCATTCTTGTACCCGGTCCAATTCAATAATCCTTTTATGATCCTCCACACTTGCTCGAAATGAAGACGTCATTTGGTGAAAGTCACCGTTTCTTCGGATCCCATTTTTTGCAAGTTCTTGCAGTTTTTTCGTTCTGGGACTTTTTGTGCGATTCTCATCTACAAGACAAAAAAGAGAGTAGGATTTCGCAGTTAATGATTCGAACAGCTTGGCTCTTTCACAAAGCCAGAGAAAAACATGAGAACCAAAGTATTCAATGGAGGTAAGGCGTCATCACCTCATCACCCCATGTTTGAGCCTCGAACCATTTGGTAGCAGAATTGAGGCAAAAAATAGGAATATTCATAAGACTGTGGCAACACCTGGAGGCTGTGATCTGTGATCATTGGAGTGATGGAGAAACTTCCAAGGAAGTTCAAAAGAAGTTGCGAAAGGTCAATGATGATCCGGAATTGCCGCAAGTTGAAAGAACTGGAGATTCAAAGGAAATGTCGGAAAAAATGAAGCTCTTATACGCAATCATGTTTGTTCAGGTGAATTCCGGTGTGAACTCATAATAATGATTTGAATAACGCGATCGACTTGTGTCTCAATTTCAACTGGAAAAGCCAACCTTAAGTTACTAAGGTTCAATTCGCAAAGCTTACAAAAGAGTTCAGCATTTCTAATCTGATGAGGCTTCCTTCCTTTTCATTCTTTGCTTAAGAACCTTTTGTTCTCGGTGATAATAACAGAATTGCTCTGCACCTCCACTTTCTCTGGGACATTGCTTAATATTGTTGAATAACACGGCTTGAAAAATGGTTAAGCAACAGATGACAGACTTTACCAGCCGTGTTGATTTTTCTCTTGAATTCAAACGTATTCATGTTGAAGTTAAGTTGTTTCTTTATTGTCGAGTCATAGAACGCAAGCTGTTTCACCGCAACACCCCACTCATTTGTCGTAATTAGAGCTACGGAGTCGAGCAAGGAGAAAGGTGACAGACGAATGCACAAAAACTTGTCAGCTTGAACTTAAACTGTTGGAAGTAAGCTAGCATGCAATGCATGAATAATTATCATCCGGTATCTCAAACATGAATGAGGGAAAACAGGTGGTTTTATGCAATTCGAGTGGGTGGTTGAGGATGTATCGAAGATGGATAATCACCATGTGAAGAAAACGTGTTCAGCCTGAAGCGAGATATTTGTAACAAAGAATTGCTGAGATTGCTGAAATATACACGGAATCAGGAACTCAGCATTTTATCGATGCGATGATTGGCGAAACTACACGTGATGTTCTATACAAAAATGCTAAGGAAGCATTCTGATTTGAAGAAATACAAACGTTGTTAGCATCACCCTCCTAAAGTTTGTGTTTGGAATAAGTAAACAGGTTTTCCACTTCGTTTTGAACACGCTTTCTATTTTCAACACTTGCAGCAGATGCACGTCATGGTGACGGTATCAGGCAGTGGCTCAGCTTGTAAAGCAACGTGACTTTTCGGCTACATAAGTTCCTTTAATAATAACCGGGAACATAATTTAGTCAGTCCTGTTTATAACTTATATGGAAAACCATCATGGTGTTGAAGTCAAGAGTGCGTCAGAGTCAAGGCATCTTTCCATGCAATTTTTGGGACGTTTCCCACTGCAGTTCTCATGATAAAGGACCTCGGTTACGTCACTGCCCCTTCTCAATTATTACACAACCTTGATCTTAAATAACCAAATCTTACATCCAGTTGAAAGACCAACAGCATCATTATTCTTTGACTCTATGAATTGTCAACTCAAGACTCTGTGATGACTCTCCCTTTCACCATGAGTCCAGCCATCCAAGGATGACAACTCGGTCGTTCTTTTCATGCTCGCCGCGTTATTTCCTGCATTGAAAGAGATTTGTGAATGAACCTTATCTTACCAAAGTAACCAGGAAGAAGATAGCATTAAGGCGGTTGTCCAAGACTGAGGATTGAGCTCCGCATGCAAAAGGGAGAATGGCGAGTGAACACGGAATCTGGGAATCGACTTGTCTTAATTTAGCGACACCGGCCAAAGTTAAGACAACGGGGGTTTAGGAAGGATGGGAAAGTTGCTCGAGCTAATTTAGGCAAACTACTCGCAAGTATCCCGCTCACATCCAAACCGTAATGTGTCTTGTCAAAGTTGCAGTAATGGTTGTGACGTCGGAAAATCAATTTGCCCTAGCCATTAGGTATCTGGAGGAAGTGGAGTACCCGGAGAATGAGTTATACTTTGCTCTTATTTAGCTACTGGTGCATAATAGACATGGACACGGCGCTCCATCAATTGTAGATACACGTTCTTCATTACATTCCCCTTCGCTCCACTTGCTCTCTCAACAGATTAACTCCATGCTGAGAATCGGAGGCAGGAGATGGAAACGACTGATGAAGTTGGTTTCAGCTTCGTCAACGTCCGGGTCTTACTTTGTATCGCCATACTTTCACCCCGTTTCATTTCAAGCGGTGAATGACGTTGGGTGATGGTCAGAGACTTTAACGGAAATACAAGACTGGAAACTGGCGTTACACGATACGGTTTCTGGAATCTTCTGTTCTAATGATCAGAACGTGACATTCTTTTAGATGTTATTTCACAAAAGATTGATTGTGTAGCACAAACGCATATTTCTAAGGATCAAAGAAGGATAGATGCTAGTCATGACGTATGATCTTGTGCATTCAACGTTTGCTAACTTGAGGGAGGTGGGTCGGTGGGAGTTGTTCATCGAGGCGACTTTTAGATAGCTTTCAGAGGAATTCGGGGAATTTGTGACTTTGTTCATGTACAAAAGGCTTTTAATATTTAATTCTGCGGTAATTCGTAGCTTCAGGGATATGAATACCGAGAGCTGAGCGCAGTTATTCAAACAAACTAATATTTTCCACGATTCTACGTCGCTTGATTGCGCTTTTGTTAAAGCTTATTTTGACGCGGTTGACTATTCTAAGGCGGTATCTGTGAGAGAATGAGTAGAACGACAAAACACAAGACAACAAGCATTTTGGAACAAAGACTGCGTGCCACAAAAGGGCAATTCTTTGTTCACATCCTACTAACTTTGGTTGGAGGAAGGAACGTCGCAGAAGAGCCGGTTGAATGAATGGGTTCATTACGAGATTCCAAATCAAAAGATTAAAATGAATTCAAAACCCAAGTGACCTTGCTAATGATGGTTTATACAACTTGTGTAACAGAACAAAAAGAGCAGCGTTTCAAATCAGATATAAACGTTTTTAGCTGTCCTGAAAATGGCAGCAAAAATACAAACTGAAAAATCGATGAAAAACGTTACGGATAGGCGTGAACTTCGAACTGTTACAAAAGTTGCAATTACGCAATCATGAATTTTGCCCCGACCTCCACTCAATTTCGACACAAAGCGCCCTCTAGAGAGAATAAGGCATTATCCCATTAGCCACCATCCATAGGGTGGAGGTCGGGTCATTACTCCCGAACCCATTGACCTAGAGAATTGCTACCAGCACCAATCGATCCTCGTCTAAAATTGGATGGACACTGAAAGTCTCATTGCACAAGTCGCGACAGTTTCCCTTCTGTCGAGAATAGGCAAAATCACAGCCGACTAAGAGTGGAGCCAAATTGTTGTTGGCAATATTCTATGATTCGAATTACTGTCATCAATTCCATTTCGGGTTTCATTTCCGCCAAATGCATGATTTTAGTATAGAAAATCCAATGCTTTATGAAGAATTGGGTATGAAGAACGATGCAAAAGTCGTGTAATTGACTGACTATACAAACAAGCGTTGGAAGAACGTGCCTCGCGAAAAATTGAAGCAGAGAAAGCTTTCGCTTTGTAGCCCAGGCAATTGAATTTCAGCTATTATTTGAATTGTGAGCTTGGCACAATCTGAAATTTGAATTGAGCTTCGGCTATTTAGAAGCAAACTGAGTAGGAGTTGGTGAAAGTGGTGGAAGCTAATTCAAGATTGAGGCATTTTTGTAACTGTGGTATCGATAGGAGAATACAAGTGAAAGCTTGCAAAGGCAGTGGTACGTTCCAGATAAATTGATTGATAACGTGATTTTTTTCTATTTGATTAAATTTCCTTGTGTCCAACAACCGCTGGAACTTGTGTGCATAGATATAGCCTTATCTAAACCTATCACGTGGTACTCAAGCTAAAGCTGAAGGAATAAATCAATAGCTTGCTTTATTTACTCATCCAATTATCGATGTTTATTCTCTGAAATGAAAATTTTCTAAGGACTTCATAGTATAATAGCTCTTTAAATTACAGGAGCTTTGAGCAACCTGGATATGTTTTTGAAGTACCTGCGTGCGAATGTCGAGGCTGTGAAAAACGAGGAGGATGAGGATGAAAATGAGGTGGGTGGGGAAACAGGGATGCAGAATGATGGCGAGGGAATCGGACGTGGAGCGCCACCTGTTCACGGATCTGGAACTTCTCTCCACCGGCGAACCCCTGCGGTCCAAAAGGATACGCTGGCTCCAGGTGGGCATTCCGATGGAGAAAATACTCAAAGCGGAGCTAGTAACCATGGAAGTCATCCGCCAATTTTCTTCCCTGCACAAACAAAGTTCCATGGTTATTATTACAAGAAAATTTAAAGTACACAGGCACTCTTTCAGATTTTTTATAAAAAAAAAACTTCAAAATTTTGTAGACCCTTAACGGCGCCAGCGCTTTTCCATGAGATCCCTTGATTATCGCTAGCAGTTATAGTATGCAGAATTTTTTGCTTTGCTTTCACTTTTTCTTCCTCAGCTCCAGCTTTCAGAGCAATTAGCATTGAATTTGAACTTTTGCACTTTTGCTAACAACATGTTAACAAACTTTGGATTTGGTTCCAGGACAGCCGGTAAAGAAACCAGTGAAAATGATGACCCTGTGGAAACCGTACACCAAAAGCATCAATGAACCTGAAGAAATCTGGAGATCCCCAGCAGCTTTGCTGGCAATGTCGAGAACTTGATGAGGAAAATAATAAGCTTAATCTGCGTTTTCAACGTTAGAAATAGCATGCTGACTCTACTGGGAAATGAATCGATTATCTAAGTCTATAAATTATCATCATTAGAATCCATCACATATTTCTTTCACTGTAAAAATCGAAAGAACTGGATTAGCTCTTGTAGAAATAGCATTAATTGTTGTGGATTCAATAAAGAACAATAATTGTCATTTGATATGTGGAACAATTACAAGAAGAGAAATACTAGTAGTATTGTGAGTACGGTAACTTCAAAGGAGGTTTGTTCGTTAGAACCATGGGGTTTGATTGCAGTTTTGTTAGATTTTAATTAATGTTTGTTAATAATAACAGAAGGTATTCAGTTGTAAAAACACGTAGTAGCTTGCTATTATTTGACTTTTAGATTGTATTGAATTCTGTTCCTGTTGTGATAAGCACGAAGTTCACTTAGCCTCCAAGAGTAAAATACAGAACCCTGAAACCATAATCCTCAATGATTGTAAACTTGGGATTCTCTTACACCTTTTACCCAGTATACATAACCATATAAAGAAATATACAAAGACCTGAAGCTTTATTGGTGTACAACATCTGGAGATACTGACGTAAAAAAATCATTTCACCCTGTAACATACAGTATGTAAAGCTGTTTTTCTTATATTACTATACCTATTGGGAAGCTGTTTTAACTCACTCATGCTTAAAGGGAAGTAATATTCTTTTTAAATTATTAGTAGTAAACAAATTATTTCGTAGTAAAGCTGTCAAGTCTCTGCATTGATATTTTGGAACTTGTGCACACCATTGTAACAGTTATAGCTTAAGCCGATGTCGTATGTCAACGGCTCTTGGCAAGCTATCTTTTCAGATGACGCTCATATCACCAAATGTTAGCTAATTGCAACAGATCTGGTTTCCATAGCAACGACTGCAAAAATCATACGACGATCATGATCTGATTCACTGATTCGTAATAGTCGCAATATCCTTTGAATGTGCTTCTGCTGACCATGCAATCACTGTTTTGCTGGTCTCCATTGGCAACTTTTGAGCAGAAAGTCACTTCTGCAATATATTTTAGTACCTCATCAGTTAATCATTACGAAAGTTGTCTCATATTCTCCTCCCTCACACTCACGTTCCTACATCTTACACATCATCTGTCACATGTCAAAAGGTAATTATTCAGTCATATAAAACCTCCATACCAAATCTCCAATGGGTTATCGCTGCTTAATCAGGATTTTCCCCAACATTCAAGTAATCGACAGCCCCCGCTACGAATTATTCTCTCCATTTCAGTGTTTTCAGTTCTCACGTGCACACGTGTCCGGTACTTGATAAATCACCCGAGTTGCAATCCAGCAGCCCCTACACATGCTCCAGAAAATAAAACATTAATGAGTTCTCTCTCCTCATTAAATTTCATGGATACTTTCACCATGCCCTCTCTGTGAAGATCAGCACGTTACCCTGGTAATGATGATAAAATTGCGCATCAACATTTAATAAGAGCGTTTTCTTAGTCCTTTGAATCGAATTTTGTGGCTCTGTCATTAAGCTTTGGCATTTCCTTTTCCAGTATTAAAGCAAGTGGGCTTCTGTACTAATGAAGATGGTAGTATCCGAGCTGATTCAATTACATGAGATGGATGTTTTCATCGCAGTATGAAGGATGAAAGCAGCAGGTGTTGTCCCAACAATTTATGAGTCCATTACGCCTTTATGAATGAGATTAGCATCATCTTAGGAACTTTCATCCGTTGCCGCTGCGTTCTTTCTCCAAATTACTCTGCACTTGCCCTTTCACACCAGTTGTGTTATAAGAAAACATTGTTATCTTGTATTCAATATCAGATTATGTAGCTGGGGCAAACCCCGTATGTAAAGGACGAAGACCAGTTTCCGGGTAGACATGATCCCGTTATACGGTTCTTTGGGTGGAGCTTGAAGATTGTGGAGTCTGATGATGTGGATTTGAACTCTGGAAATTTTACAAGACGGAGCAAAGGCTCTGTACGCAGTGAGAAACTGGGAAGGTAAACGTCAGACGCCATGATATGATATCGTAGTAGGTATGAATCACCTAGGATGGTTCAAAACCCGACACGGAGAAGAACAAGCCAAGAGTTAATGTGTGTGGGTGGGAGTACGGAAATAAAGCGAGAAGAAAGAGCAAACTTGACCGTAATTCATACTTTGCATTGGAGGCGTTCGAGTTTAGACCCTGGCCTTTTCTATGTTTGGGCAATCGTTTTCACTTTCCACGCCGAAAGTTTCACAACATTGGAGGATGTTCCATAGTACACTTACTGGTACTTCGGAGGGTGATCCTAAACACCTGTAAATTTATCAATTTTTTGCCAGGAGGAATAAAAACTCCAAAGTACACTAAACTGTAAGCGACTGTGCAATAAAATGGTGAAAACACATGCCCCACACCGTGAAAAGTTCTTAAGACGAATAATCGAATCGCTGATTTGAAACTGCAATAACATTGTACTTCGGATGTTGATCCTAAGCACCTGTGAATTTATCCAGTTTTTGCCAGGAGGAATAAAAAACTTCACGTTTAGTGGCGGAAACAATTGAAAGTATACTAAACTGTAAGCGATTGTGCAATAAAATGGTGAAAACACATGCCCCACACCGTGACAAGTTCTTAAGACCAATTATAATAATCGAATCGCTTAATTAAAACTTCTGTAGGAATTAGGATTGACTCGCCGAAAATTACGTGACAACAATGTTAAGCCTTCAGCTAATTGTGTGCTTCTTTGCGGGCGTGGGAATGGTTACAGGTGGCGGAAGTGAAAGCAGTATTACAGCTTTCTTTTCCCCGCTTAAAGCTGGTAAGTGAAAGGTTTGCATTGCGAAATGCTTGTTTTTGCTTGAATGATGTAACTCAATTGTAACATCATCGTATCAAATTAATGCAAAGAAAACAATGACTAACACAATTAAGGATTGTGAATGGTAATTTGAAAGGAAAACAGCTAGAAAAGGTTACGGCCCTTGTATTCCATAAGATTCAGGATTTATTTTAAGACTCAGGGTGGGGATGGAAAACCAATAAGGATATTTCCAGCTGAATGCTCCAGTTTAAAAGAAATGCGGGAAGTTTTACTTCCTTACATCACTTCAAACGTATTGTATTTTCAGTAGAGGCCTTGCAATCATTGCAAATTCTTCAACAATACATTTCGCCTCGAACCCACAGGCCTTCGAACACGCCAGCATCCTTTGACTTGCTAAGCTTAGAGCAAAAGCTTATCGCCTCCATTGAAAATTCCAAGGAAATTCTTCAACGTAAACAAGGTCTCAGTTTCTCAGACTCAGGGCTCATGTTACCATAAAAACGAGGAGACTTCGGGTCACAATACTCTGGCCAGAAAGGACAACCTCTGGCACATGAAGGTCATCGACTCCAAGAAATCCATATTGGAGCCACAGGCCTTCACAAAGTCCGTTACCCAGATTGCCGCTCATTTGATACCGATTCTTCAGTCTCGAATCAAGCAGAAGAACATAAACCCGCCCAAGTACAAATCAAAGAGAACGTATGAGTTTCCTCCTTGTTTGAAATTGAAAACTGACAATACAAACTTGAAGAAGTCAAGATTGGGGGAATCGGGAGTGAACTTGCCCAGGTTTCCGGAATACACGCCATGTGGTTGGAGTTCGTAAGTGATTGGTGCCTAACTTATCGTAGTTACTCAAAGCTAAGCATGGTCTTAAACAGAGAATCTTCAAGATTTTTCAAATCTTATGACCTTTCTTAAGATGGGAATCTTATCGCGTCTCCATGGCAACGGTTTCGTAGCCACCAGTTGATTGGATTGAACGTACAGATCTAATACCTTTAACTTGAAATCCGCTGAACAGTCCACCCCCAATCTATTTAAAATATGGGTCATTGACTCAAGACAGAGTTCAACATGCCTATTAATAGCATTAATCCCACTAAAGCAAGCTTTTTTATATTCCAGGTGCTCTGAGCAATCTCGAGGTGTTTTTTGCCAATGTGTATGAAAATCTCGTAGCATTGCATCAATCAGAAGCTCGCGACCAAGCAGGATCGAAGCGGCATGGTAACCTAGGTGATTTTTTCTTTATTATTTCTGTACTTTTACTTTGAACCTTTCCCTAAGACGTGACGCTTGTAACCAAACTCGTGGATAGCCACGTTCTCAATGGAACTGAACACAGGACCACTTCTACCATTTGAAATCATTAATGTACATACATGTTAACACCACCAGCATAAAAGACCCAACGTACCCTTACTTCTATTTGCCCTGCCATGTTGATTAAACGATACTTATCATTAACAAGATGGTGGACTTAGACCTTTCTCATGTCGACGGGCATTTCTGATAGTTTCTTTTGATTTCAGCAAACAAACTCGAATGTTCGCCATTACAAGCAATTCGTACACCACCAGAATCAAGTGAAGACAACCCAAGAAATAGTATGCTTCGAGGTCTTGATCAGGAAACGAGTGGGAATTCAGTTTCCTCCCTCCCTCACGTTGTACCAGACCATCATCCATTAAAAATATTGTTCAAGGACCAACAGGCGTCCCAGTCTCAGGTACAAACGCAGACAAGACTAAAGCCTTGGGATCGAGCCTGGAAATGGAGCAGCATTTCCCTCGGCAAACGGAAGCAATAGAAATGGCGGAAGTAAATATTCGGAAAGATACACCAGTCCAACGTGGGTTGGCCTACATCAGGCTCAAGGAAGGTAAAACACACCACATGACCAAACATTGAGGAGAGCCTTCATATTATGATCGTGTCTCATGCCTCAGAGCAAGGAGTTGTCAACGCTCTGTCGGACATGTGGTTTGAATCTGGTGTAAAATAAACGAGTTGTAGCGGAAATTGCCATTATTATCTAAAGATGGAGTGGTTCTGTTCTGAGAATTCGCCCAAATTGAGCATATGCGTCAAACATAGGGTATTTTCGGCGCAAGAATGCGTGACTAATCATTGCGGAACATGAGGCAAGTTCAAACGTTATCGAAACGTGGGAGGTAAAATATGTATAAAATGTTAAGTTTTTCATATGCTTGAAATAATAATGATTGTATCAGCTTTTGCCATTTGGATTTCTTGAACCTTTAATGGGAAAGCGGAAGCTGAAAGTGCATGTGGTGAAGGTTTGAGTGAGTGTATTCAATATTTAGAACTAAATTCAGCTGAATTTTTCATTGAACTGAAACCGAGAAACTCGGGCTTCGATTGTTAATGATGTTGTTGCAAGACCAGTCCTGGCAAACGAAATCAGGTCATTGAGTTGAACATTTTGGTATGGAAGGCTGATGACCACTGCCTGAAAATAACACCTCATGTTGCTGATTGAATTTCATTGAAATGATCGATGAAAGTCTCAGCAGTCTGGCTCTTCTATTGACGTAATGAGCCTGAAGGACAAACGTGATTATTTATACTGTACGCCTGGTAGACCTGAGTCGTGTATTGAATAAACACTTACCTTGGATAACATGAATTTTTCTTTCTCTTTTGTCTTCAAATGTGGTGAATTTATTGCACAATTATTAGGCTTGTCACGTATCGGCGTTCATGGCCCTACCGATGGTCTGTGACTTACGATATCAAAATTGGATTCTGTAAATCAGTTGCATGACCTGTGGATTTGTTCTTCCCATACAAGAAAATATGGCTAGTGAAGGTAAAAGATGTACGTCAGTTTATCAGAAAATCTCAGCGGTACTTCGCCAAAACGATGACGGTGAAAATACCGTACCAAGAAAAATTAAATGCCCTTCTTGAATTACTGCCAGTAAACTCAGAATCGAGACCATGTTGAGTGAGACAATTATCGTGGAATGGAAGGTAAAAGTGGAGAAAGTGGCGTATGCAACAAACGGAGTGTAAGAGAAACTGGCTGACTAGGAAAAAATTACATGAGACGAATATGGTCCAAAATAGACACGAGTTTCTTACAGGTACTTTCTCCCTGTAAGTGAGGCATTTGTCGCCTCGGATGTTCAGTTTCGTAGCTTTCTTTTAGCTTCTGGGATATGCGTCATTGAGCATCCGGTGCTTTCACTTTTCTAGACTGAAACCATGTATGTGGAACAATAGCTTCGTTTGAGACTCTACAGCCCAGAAGAGCAATTATGCCATAAACGAAGTTAATCTCGTAAAACGGTGCCATTAAAAATATTATTATCACGTTTCAGTCCAGCTGTTATGATTTGAGGGATGGAAAAGTATAGTCCGAGAGATGTGATCCATCTGATAAAGATTTACAGAGATGAAGAAAAATAGCGGTACAGGAAACGAAATTGGCTTTTGATGGGCTGATGAGCGAGCATCGGCGGTTTTCTCCTTCCTGCCCTCCGCCCTGTAAAAATGATTGAGGGCTGAACTGCGTGGGTGATCCCTCCGATCTTTTGCCAACCTCGTTATTTCAATAGACGGGGTGTCCCGCGGTGAAGGGATTTATGCCCAGAAACATGGCCTGGATTTGTGGAGATGTTGCGTGTTCAGGCCAACTGGGTAGTGTCAAAGTTACAACCGACATCCTGTTAAATAGGAGGAGACAACTGGCTTTCGCTGCTGTCATTTTCGGTTTTTCAAAATTCTAAAAGGGCAAAATTTAGCAAAAATTAGAAAACTTGGGTTCGAATCATAGTAGACACTTGTCAGCAAGGCCGGTGCAGGAAATAGAAGGAAGCCCTCCACATCGGAGAGAGAGTGGAGAAAGCAACAGGAGAAAGCATTGAGTTACGAGGAGCGTCAGCAGCACGGAGAGTGGGTGGAAGGCAGGGCCATAACGTTTTAGGTCCCATCACATGATGTTGCAACGCCCTGGAATGCATGGCTGATAGTATAAATCCGTGCGAGTGCACTGTCATACCACAGTCTTACCACGGCCGGAGAAAGTGACGTTAAGAATTGATATCTCTCGCCCATCACAATCAATTACCAATTTCAGAACTAAGGCTTCCAACGGGGGTCGAGGCGCTAAACTACCAGAGGTTTGTTATTTGACGTGTAACTTGACAGATACTTCGTACATTTGCGACGAGAGAACAGACTGACGTGGTTCTGTGATCCCGTTTCACTCAACTGAAGTTCCTGAACTATCAAGTGACTAAATTAATTTGGTATACGTAAATAAAGTAGGCTTTCTTTCCCCGTAATATCAATGTACGTATGGAAAGACTGACATCTCTCCAGTGAATTGTGGCGGAGATCCACATTCCCAGGCTTCAATTTACAGCTAAGCTGTACATATTTCTAATCGTTGAACTGAAAACTTGCAATATGGCACCCTTAAGTCGATCTGGAGTCAGTTTGTGGGTGGTGGGACTAATACTTTGTATACAACAGTGTCAGTGCTACGTTGCTGCTGGATCTGGACGTAAGAATTTAACTGATTTTGAGTACCGTTATACTGTATCTAATACCGTTACAAATGAACAATTACGCATCACTAATCGTTTGCGGTGTTTCGATGACAAATAAAAGTCTCCAATAGCCTAATTAGTAGCCGTTCACCTGAATCGCAAGGGTACCAAGTATACTTCAGTGAATGGTGGACAACAAAAAGCATAAGACTTAGAATAAACAAGCTTTTACAGCTTGTCAGGTGAATGTAAGTTTAGCAAACAAATGTCCCATGCAGGTGATTCTGTTCAAGTTAAGCACATACGAGGAATTAATAAACGGGTAAACACACTGTTTGCCCTTGGTATTTGTTTTATATGACTGTTTATTTGTAGAGCCAAAGAAACAATTAAGCAAGAATTTTGCAAATAAAACAGGAAAAAGACAATGTCGCAAAAGGGTGACTGGGCTCAAGTTCCATGGCAGGAATAGATTCTCTTGAACGTTGNCAAGTGTTACTAGGGAAAATCTCTCCATTTTGATAACGTTCAACGTTACTATTTTTGAACTCCTTTGGTGAATATTTACACTGTGGAGTCACGTGGTTGCGGGATGAAGACAGGGCTAAGGATGTACAATTCATAAAGTATTGTGGTAAGGTACCTCTGTTGCTACAAAACCACTGAACTAAAATAAAACCCCCTTGCAGGTGACCGACCACCGCCCTTCATGATCAGCCGGGTGGCACGCGACCCCTCCATCCGACCCGTTGAAGGCTCCTGGCTGGACGGCAGCGTAGGCGGGGGCGGCGGAGGCCGCATTTCCTTCATGAAGTCGCCCTCCTTCCACGCTAGGATGCCGTCTTATAAATTCACGCTAGTATCTGATTTGGAACCACAACGAGGAGCTGATGACGCGGGAAAATCCCGGGAAAGCATCGAACCCACCCCCGCACCCACCGGTGACGGACGACCAGAGGATGAGCCACCTACTTTCACTCCGTTTATTGGCGCTAGTAAGCACGGATTTACTATCCTTCGGCCCAATTACCATTTCCTATTGCCTTACATTCAACCAAGTCTCCAATTACATAAATAGACTGAAATTGTGACTAATGGTTCCATAGCAAATAAAGTCACGGCATCCCGGATCAATTTATCGCTCAATGTATACACTTTCTATAGATTTCCAAGCAAACAAGCAATTTCAGGGCATCGGAATGCACAAAGACAAGGAGAAAGTTTCACACTTTGTAAGCCATGCTAAGCTTTTATGAGACCGTTGTTAGGCTCCTTTTCCTTGAGCCCCCACACCACGGAGAAAGTAAGAGAAAGTACAGTTTCCGAGCCCCAGTATTAATGATCCGGTGGGCTTGAATTAGTACCAGTGTTTATTATACACCCGATGCTGTAGGATTTGAATCAACAACAAGATTAATTGCTCCAACGAGAATACTTGTTGAGTCGTAGGGATGAGCCGAGACTAATGCTCGAGGATGGTCCTGTATGTGGGTGACTATATGTAGGCTCCTGTAGGTACATGGGGCTGATGAGAGTCAAGCATTATGCTATCAGACAGAAGGGGAAAGTAAGAAATGAGCTTACATGTAGATGACGAGGTTAAACAAATCGAAAGAAATGCATTAAACCCAGAAGTCTTTCTTCACTTTCCTTCCTTTCCCCAACTAGGGAATGTAGGACACGAGTCGTCTTTTTGCTCACATTTCTGTTTAATTTCCAGGAGCTCTGAGCAACATGGACGAGTTCCTAAAACAGCTGAGGGAAAATATACAAGCGATTCAAACGGAGGAGGCAGCTGCCAGTAGTGCGGAGATCGGTCAGCCTGAACGACGAAGAATGAGTTTGTTGCCAGGGCAATCTAATGAAAAAGTAAGAAATGAGCTTACATGTAGATGACGAGGTTAAACAAATCGAAAGAAATGCATTAAACCCAGAAGTCTTTCTTCACTTTCCTTCCTTTCCCCAAATAGGGAATGTAGGACACGAGTTGTCTTTTTGCTTACATTTCTGTTTAATTTCCAGGAGCTCTGAGCAACATGGACGAGTTCCTAAAACAGCTAAGGGAAAATATACAAGCGATTCAAACGGAGGAGGCAGCTGCCAGTAGTGCGGAGATCGGTCAGCCTGAACGACGAAGAATGAGTTTGTTGCCAGGGCAATCTAATGAAATGACAGGGGGACCCCGGAGCAATGATTTATCTCATGGTAAGCTCGCCTTTAATTACTTGTTTTTCGCCATCTCCGAAAAGATCGTCTTATTTACTTACCAAGGCTTAGCAAAACCCATCACAATTTTAGACGTCACGGAACACAATCCAGCTTAGATCAGAGTTGACAAGAGGTTCATGCACGTTCATAAGGTGTCAGCAGCTTGTAAGGGTCTTTCGCAAGCTAAGAACTCGAGACTTGATCATATTAAACCTTCATGAGGCTGACACGCACTTGAGGCTTTCAATTTGTAGGCTGGTGGCTCAACATGAGCTTGAGCAACCCGTGCATGGTAGGGCAATAACGTGAAGCACTTCCATGGTAGCTGAAGTTAGTACAAAAAGCATATCCCCGTAATTTAGAGCTACCCTAGTCTGAGTAGATTTAATGCACGCAATCGTTTCCTGCTTTGCGGGTAATGTAAGAGTAACGAGAAATTGGTAATGAAAAGCGGCGAAGTATTTGATCCAATATGGAATACTTTGAGCTGGATCTGTGTTGCCATGGATACTGCCGAGATGAAGATTTCCTAGGATTTTAGAAATCAGGCAATATGAGGCTTGAACCCTGGAATGCTTGAGTCACGGTGTAGCTGCTAGCGATGGCGAAAATGACTTGAAATTTTGACTGATTATGTGGTCACGTGTTCATTTGTCGCTCCTGATTACACGGCCGTGATTTTGAAAACGTGCTCATAAATGCCAATTACTCGATCTATAATTAGAACCTCTAACGCGTAAACTTTCAGTGAAGCCGTGTGGAGGCTAGTCGCCTAAGTAGCGTTAAATTAGACCTCTTGTTTGTTCATGTCTTCCAATCGTCTTTGATGTCTGTAATCAAAGTTACAGTGATTATGTTGACGGAATGAATTAAGATGTGTAAATGCACGAGTGCATGAATGTATATTAGTAAAGAGAATCTAGGAAAATCTGTTTAAATAAAGTACAGTAGCTGTATATTTCCTCACGCCCGCAGTTTCCACATCATGCAGTAATTTCAAATAAGGGCGGGCGTGGGATTTGAGACAACTCGGAGTATTAATGCTGGCACCTTGTCTGAATGCTTGAGTTGTTATTTCTCAATTTCTCAATTTGAATACTGATGCAATGTATAGCTGTAGCTCCACTAAAAGTCTTTTCAGTGGAAAGTAATCTTGGAGACACGTTGGCAGCGATGTGATTTCAGGACTCAATTCTACAAAACCCTGAAAAATATCAACTTTTCATATACATTTCCCATTCCTCATGTAATCAAGCTCAGAAAAGGTTGCCCAATCACTGGAAATGACAACTTTCTCCTTGGAGAATTTCACTTTAATTCTGCGGGAACAAACACTTGGCTTTTTCACATGAACGTTGCAAAGCTTTCAGCCATGGGATGATCCAGTACCTCAATCAGTACTCACTCACCCGAAAGTCGCATGCAATAATTCTTTGCTGCCTAGGGATTTAATTTTTCTGGGCAATTTTATAGATCAGGGTTCAAAAATCCCTGATTGCTCAACTCGACTAGGCAAACGCTTATCTTACCTGTGTGATTTAAGGAATCTTCGAATTTTGCAAACTTGTAAAGAGCTTAGACCTTATGCAATGAATGACGACTGCATTTTTGAAATAACTTACGCGATTGGAGCAAGTAGTTTCTACCTCGGTAGTTGTAAAATTTAAAAAGTCAAAACTTAGAGCACATAAAAACAATACAGTTACTCAGCAATGGCAGTCACCCCTTCTAATTGCACAGACTGCACACCAAGTTCCATCCCTCCATATAGTTAAGTAGCCCATCGACCAAGTTTACTGTTACAATTAGAGAAGGAGGTGACCCTTATTTCGGCCAACTCCTCCCTGAGGAGCACTGCGTAACAAGGATACTGTAATCTAATATTAGAAGTTGGTATCCCACAAAGCTTCCCCCGCGGAGACCAAATTCAAATCAATAGGATTAGCGCCATAGTCATTACAGGGCTTATGTAAATAAAGGACGACCCACATTCAGGCCGCGGCTTAAGCTTTCCAACTTGTTGCCCCCCGAGCTTATGAAATGGAGGCTGCGAATATGGAACTGACCTGAGGAAGCCCATTAGATTATGTTACATTAAGTAGCATTGACTGCATTAGCCGACGCTTAATGTTTGCGAAACAACTTTCGCAACTATATTTACATTTATAGTGCTGGGAATGAAACTAAAGTAAATCTTGGCTGTAAAGCAACGAGCTTGAGTTCATAGAAACCGAGCTACGGCCATTAAACCTGGGGAAAGTCAATACTTTCACTTTCACTACTACCCGGAGCTTCTACTGTACGAATTTACGAGTGACATGTTTCACTTTCTCCTTTTACAGAAACAGGGAACTTGGCTGCGAAACCGTGGCGTGGAGTCACTGGCACCGGGACGTTACACGGGAAAAAATTGAGTTTCGTACAACCTTTGACTGCAGAAGAAGCCCATTTGAGAC
>VRMD01001301.1:0-17696 GCA_009872375.1 Sminthurides bifidus
CAAGAGAGGCGGAAACGGCAAATTGCATTTGAGAATCGAACTCCAGTTGAAGAAGGTAAGATGGAACTGATATGCACGCATATCTAATTTGTTCGTGAATTACAATGCTTTAGCACGAGAAATGACGATAGGGAGCTTTAAAGATTTCGCTGTTATGCTTAAAATCGTTAGACTACACCTTAGAGTGATGGCGATGATTCAGCTATAAGGGTAAGCTCTGCATTCGAAACTTAAGGGTGATTGTTGTTTTTCCGCAGACATGCCCGCCTACACCACTGAGGAACTACAGCATAAAATTTTGTCTATCATTTGCGAAGGAGCAGATCCTAAGCTAACGTGTAGCATGTAAAAGTAGTAATAATTTTAACAGCAACGACATTGACGAATTTAAGAGCACATATATCCATTTATTATCAGATTGCAGAAACTCCATCACGGGTGCGTCGCGTAAGAGAGGCACTCAGTTAGAATATACTTCAGAGGTTGCAGTATTTATTACCAGTGTTAGATGTTCCTTATGGTAATAGTGCGTGTTTGTTGATACTTCTGTACAAATATTTCAGCTAGTTTTGTTTTAGTAGCTGTAGTTTGTTTTGTTTAGTACGAAGGAAATGACAAAATTTTAAACTGTTGCTTTTTAACCAAATTATGCTATCCTGTTAATCTTTAAGATGTGTCACGTGAATGGAACTTCGATTTGTATTCTCTTTGGACATGGTATTGTACAAATGAAGAATAAACTTGACATGAGAGTCATTCTGAATTAAGTTTCGGAATCCGAAACCGCTCATCAAAACCGCATGAATGCCGCGACAAATCGTTACCGAGCATTGACTTTATTGACTTTATTGACCAATCGATGAGTCGTACTACTTCTGTGCCTAACCTTGTGTAGCTACGTTTTGTCAAATGATTTAAAATGGAACAATCACGAATGCCACTTAATTGGATTAACCTGATTTGCGTATTTTAGACGATATTACAGGCACTGGAGAGATCGCACTGGAGAAACGGCACCCGTAGGTTTTCAGCCATCTAATTCTTGGCGAGGAATTCACTGCAGCTCTGCCTAAAAGCTAGAGGGCGCATAATGGAGTTCAGGATTGCAGAAAGTTCATAACTCATATAACCTATGTTAAGGTCGAGTGAATGCGCAAAGAAGGATTACAAACGCAAACTTTCCTGGGATTAATGTGAATCGCATGCGAAATTCCGGGTTTTAGATAAAAAAGGGTGACGGAAACGTTTGATTATCGTGGGATTGGAAGCTCTTTGAATACTCACTCGATTGTGCAGGGCAGTACAGAAATCTAGCCAAATTCGCGTAGGTGACTCGCGAAAATAGGCACGGTTGGAACGCCTGCCAAAGATGTTGCAGTTGTTAGAAGTGGGAATTTGGCATAGCTGAACGCATTCGATTCCGAACTGTGAAGTTCACCACGGGAAATCAAAGACTCGTCCTTTCGGTGCCGTGGAGTGAAATTGAAATGTACAGATCTGTGTTTCTCTGTCTCTCTTTGAAGCTGTAGTTAAGCCAGCGCTAAAATCTATTTACTCTTCAGGTTAGTTATGCGAAGTGCTTGTCTGAACTCACTGATCGCTGGATAGGTCCCAAATTTTAAAACTGTATTAATCAAGATGCGAGGCCAGCCTCCTTCAATATCACTTTGCGGAGGGGGAATGGCGAAAGCGAAAGGCTTGACAAGGTGGAATTGCTTCGTATGTGGTGTTGTTGACACAAAATGTAAATTTTGTTTGCTCAAGTTTATCAACGTTGTTTAGTGGAGCAGGCAAGTAGGTAAAATTGACAGTTATTAGCGCTTTACAGCGGGGGCATGGAGGGTGATAATTTTCTCGCGAATGAGTCACGAAAGGAGCCACGAACCGTCCTGTATTTCGCATAATGGACAACTACAACGGGGATCAAGCCTGAAAAATGTAAGCTGGATCTGAGCCAGACATAACAATCCGAAAAGAATATTATAGACTTGCGGAAATTACCAAGTGACTGTGAGAGCAACCTGAATTCACTCTCGGCGAGCCGCACATCTCTCAATGTACGTTACACGTACTTAGATCCTAGCCCCTAGCAGCCATCATCCAAACATACAAGACAACGACAGATTTTCGCCAAAATAAAATCACCGCTCTGCCTAATGCGTGAAACACGTATGTGAGCCTTGTCGTATACTTACGTCAGAAATCAGGAACAGACAGCGTCTATCACGGTCGCATTTGATTTCACTTATTCTCTTCCTGACAAAGTCCTTGGGGTGGGTTGTAACAGTTGCGATTTTCGCCCAAGACGTGGGACGTATCTCAATGTTCTCATGAGAAACCCATTTCGTTATGCGTTATTAATTCGCTTCACACATACGTATCCGCTCAGAGTTTCCATCCTTCTAATAATTTACCTCTTGAAAACAATTTCACGTTTGTTTTTATCGTAATCTGTCCGCACAACATTATATTATCCGCTAAGAGGAGCCAGAAGACAGCGCCAAATCCTGCTCACTCACTCAACGAGCTATGGAAGAAACCACGGATTGAAATGCCAACCATGCTAGAGAAAGCCTAAGTTACGGAAAAAAATTTAAATCATTCAAAGCTGTCCATCATTATTCACGCTGTTTTGAGTAGTGGAAGTTATTTGAGAAAGCCTGTCGTTCGTTCGAGCCGTCCAAGACCGGAAGTTCCTGTTGAAAGCGTGATAGAGCATAGCCAGGTGAGAATCCTAGGGACAAATGCAGTTTCTCTATAGAACAAGTTCATATTTAGTTTATTATGGACTATTACCGGTCCAGCTGCTTTCAGTCACATATGCTTCCTTTATTTGCAGGAGTATGCTTTGACCGGAGGAGGCGCTTATGCTGACACTAAATTGGGATTTTTAGCGAAACAATTGCAAAATTTAAACGGCATGGAAGCCATCAGCCGTCTTTAGACAACTTAATTTGTGACAAGGTTTAAGGGTAATTACGAGCAGAGTGGCCACGCGTTTTTGCTGTTCTTTTCATTTGCCGTGTACCTGAACGCATATGGCTAGAACCTTGACCCTTCGCCATTATGTCTGCAAAATGTTTGCTATTCGATAGAAACTAGGGATTTCTACCTTTAATTACACTTCGGTTTTGCAACGAACCTATTCGAGCGACTGCCACGGGATGCTCAGAGTGTGGAGGTATGCATGTAAAGGAAAATGACTGCTGAGAGCTAATTTTTCGATAAAGTAGCGGACTAGAAGGAGATGGTTTATGGGAGCGAAACGGTGGGAATTGGAGCGAAGGACAAGTCAGTTGTTTAAAATGAAACGTATTGATTAGTTTTCTAATGCTGGAAACTGGTGACAATTTGTCTTGTGTATTTCGGTTGAGTAAGTTGCTGTTTCCACCAGCAGTTTTCAACTTGAGCTTTGTGTAGGAAGAGATGCATGCGGACCGTACTTGCAGTTCGTATGCACATGAACTCTGAAGCGTTAACGTAAGTAGCACTTGGGTGAATTCACAGTTTTTCAAGCTCAACTGGAAGCAATAAATGTTACAAATAAGAAATTGTTCAACTTTCCTGCCAACATTGAGTACTACGTAGTAAAATACTCGGTCAAGGCATTATGTCCGCTTGCCATCACCAATTCAAGCACTTGCAAGTAGACGAGAGATGCAGGTTTTGCTGACGAGAAATTCCTGCTGTAATCATAACTCCGTGTGGCTCCCAACAAACTTTCCTGCCAACATTGAGTACTACGTAGTAAAATACTCGGTCAAGGCATTATGTCCGCTTGCCATCACCAATTCAAGCACTTGCAAGTAGACGAGAGATGCAACTTTTGCTGACGAGAAATTCCTGCTGTAATCATAACTCCGTGTGGCTCCCAACCGGCACAGGCTGAAGCGGTTATGGGAAATGGTGAGATAAATCGCCTCTGCTGCCGTTTCCCGAAACTGAAACCTGCGGTCATATGTTGAGCCAGCTCTCACTCTGAGGAAGCTGAGCTGTTTCATCCCTGTGAACTTTGGAAGAAAACAAAGACACGGAGTTGGATGAAAACAGGGACTGTAATCAAGGGAATGTGGGAGCGCATTACGGTGAGCATTTTCTTGCGTGATGTTACAAACGAGGAAAAATTTCATCTCTGTGTATTTTTTTCCTCGTGCAAAAAGAAAAGAAGAAATGGTGATCATGTGCTTCCTTGTTGCAGTAGTCGCTGACAGTCTTCCTGCAAGCGAAACACTCGAGTGCGAATTACCATGACCTACTGAATGTTGCAGTGAAGAAAGAGGGATGGAGAGAGAGAGAGAGAGAGAGAGAGAAAGATACGGAATGAGAAAGTTGCCACCTCATGCCATGCTTCAAATAAACGGGTACATACATTAACTGGTTCTGGTCGGTCTGCATGTTTATCTTTGTACATCTCTTATCCTTCTCATCCTTCTTCACGTAACCGAGAAAAAAAGAGGTAGAATGAAAAAGAAGAAGAATGCGATCTGGCACAAAAATCATTTCTTCCGCTTTGTTGGCAATTCACCCGCCTTTTACCTTTTGAATAAACACTGTATGAAACTTCCCGTCAGTTGAACCTTTACAGCCCGCTCAGCTTGGTCACAGATCCTGTGTAATTTTCCCTTTCACCTTGCACGTGAAGAAACAACCTTCGGCTTCTCACATCTCACACTTACTTGAAACTGAAGCATCAAAGTGGTGACGCGAATGATGGAACAGCCCTTCCTCCACACCCCTCCCAAGGCTACACAAAATTCTAAAGAATGGAATAAACACTGTAGGTCCGTTAATTGACTGAAAGAGTTCGGATTGCCACTGCCTGCAAATTAACCTTTACGAAATAATTCTTTTCCGAAGCAATTATTCCGTCTTCTTGATCGGAATTAGGTTGCACATGAAGTATTGTATTAACAGGCTTGCATCTCCTGACCAAGATGAGAAAAGGAGCTATGATTTATTCAGAAATCTATGAGGAAATCCCAGTGTCGCGTTATCTCTGTCTTTGAACAGGCTACCGTTGCTGGTTGTCAACATGATGAGAACATTAAGGAGAAACTGAGGTATTCCCTCAAATATGTTCATAATGAATCTCTCAGCCTTCGGACTGAAAGATGTTGCGGACTTGGCGGAGGTTTAGTCTTTAGTGCACGTGACGGTTTCACGTCTGTGAATGGATATCACTCCGATAAAGTTTCTTAGTACGTCAAACCACATGACACCAGGGCTGTAAACTCGGATCCTGAAACTAATTTCATTGAAGAAACTCAACTCGTTCCTTTTTCAATTCAATTACCTCTTCATCCGTCCACACAAACCGAGTTCCTTCCTCCGGTCGTTAGATTGAAAGGACCACTTGTGTGCACAGGAGGTTTGTTTGAATGGTTTCAGGGTCCGTTGATGCGCACGTGCTCTGCACTCTGCACAGATTACGAGCACGGGGTGCGATATGACCGCCGGTGTGAAGCGTCATAAATAACAGAGGAATCTTAGTGTTAACAGATGGTAACAAGATTACTCGTGGGAGAAAGCCAACTTTCACCATTCATCTTGACAGAAATAAAACTGGAAATCTTTTTGGAAGCGATGTATGCGAAACTTTGCGTACATATGCACAAACATTAATTAATGGCATGACTCGCAGCCTGTGCTCGTTGAATGGTGGCTGCCATGCGGCAATGCAGGGTTCCAGATCAGCGTCTTTCTTGTCCACCTAACACCTACCCCTTTTCTGGACGCGGGGCATGGCATGGCTCATGGCTCATGAGTCAAGTTTAACAGGGAAGAAAGTGGTTTATTTCACTGGAACATTAATGAACCCCATTAGATCCGATTTATTTTTCATAGCCTGTTATGTACCGCAAGGAAGCGTGGATGCATGGCGTGAATTTAGCAGAGTAAAAAGCAGCGTCGTCATGCACGCTCTCTTTTTCAGCACGTTCTCTCATCCTTGTGAAAGGCCATCATCCACTTAGTGTACTGCAGTTTTAAGCTGTATTTCCCTGCAAAGCTCATTGGTATGCTAGCTTCGCTTGCACAAACCGGATATTAATGCAGGACTCGATGAACGGTTCAAGGATCCTGCTCTAAATAGCTCCCGAGGATTAATCAAGAGCGTAAATTAGGTTCGCCCTTTCATTAACGATAGTACGCCATTTAACGATAAATAACTACAGACGGAAGAAAATCTCGGCACAGCATTCCATCAAGCTCAATCTCTTAGCATTCTTACCAGCTCCCTGGGCGCTCAAGGTTATTGCAGTGCCGTCCTGATTGAATACCCATTGGACCTGAATTAGACTGGGAAGAAGTGAGAGTAGGGTGGTCGTGTGCAACATTGACGGAAGTTCCGAGGAAATCTAACACCCTGGGTGGCAGTCTGGCACTTGTATTCAAAATCCAGTACTTGTGGGCGGTTAACCGCAGCGAAGGATACGGAGTTAAAGAGGCAAGGTAGGCATACATCCCAACAGGTGAAGTGATGCATGCTAAACTACGTTTGTGGAAAGTCTAACCTGATTTTAGTTATTAGAGGAATCAGCGAACGTATTAAGTCGTCCTGGAAGGAAAGCAACAATCCTTGAAGACTGCGGAAGCAGGGCTCTTGCCTCGAAGATTAAAACGGAGAGGATGGAAAGACGATTCGAGAGCTGTATAGAGCCGGATTACAGCTTCATTTACAACCTTTTTAGAGCTAAGCACTGACTTAGGTTAACAAGATGAAATCGGTGGCAAATTTGAGAAGGAGATGCGGTTGGGTAAAGCCAGATGGGCTGGAAACAAGATTAAACGCATTAGTGAAGCATAAGGTGTTGGAAATTATGGTCGGCTCGGTGAGGCAATCCATGGCAACCCTAAATAATTCAAGGATATGGTGGTTCTGGTGGATGACAGAGGTGGTCTGGTATACGGCAGACGAATCTGAATCTGGCAGAGTGCACGCCGTCCAAACATGTAATATGGTCTGACTGCATGGCAATAAACTTAATTCGGTAACACGCTAACGAGTTGATTGGGTGTCAGCAAGCTGGGCTCCTAAACTGTCGAGTCGATGTATGCGGAGCTTTAGATAAACGAATTAGCTACGGTGGAAAGGCCTTGGATGATCAACTACTGATTGCTATAATTCATGTACATTACATAGACCTAGACCTAAGCGGAAAGTGACGGCTGCAAGATTTACTGTCGTGGACAACATCACCTTCCCTTACATGTATTCTTGGCATGGGATTCGGAGCTGAAGGTGAAGTCGCAAGTCACCGGGGTTTGTGAGCAGGTACATGCTGGAGAGAAGAGGCTGGCTGAATGTAATCAAGGGCGGCTGACACGAGATGGAATTCATTGCTCCTAATTACAGGATTGTAATTAAGTATGTGAGGAAATAATGGAGTGAAGATGTGAAGCTGTAGGTAAACAATATGAAGAGATTGTGAAGGAGGGGGGGAGGAGGCAGGAGGCAAAAGGGTGGAAGAAAATCCTGATTAAGACAACACACTCTTGCTAGTTCCCATACGAAGTGACAGACGGGAGAGGAAAGTGCGAGGCTGAGAGTGGCTGGAGGGCTTGGGGAATTTAAAATTTAAGTTTATCTACTGCTGTACCACGTGAGTTTTTCTTGTAAAAAGGACCATAACTTATCAGTGGAGTTGTTGTTGTGCCGAGAATAATTTGAACTACAGGAAATTTGTCACCTAGTTCTAGCATTGAACGGGCAGGACGGGAAAGTTTTCTCCCCCGAGGCGATAAACGATTTACGAGAAGAAGCTGACAAAACCACTGCGTGGAGGAGTACGAGGATGAGGTGGAAAGAAACACCAGTACGAAAACCAGAAGAGGAACCACACTGCAGGAATGGCAGTCTCACTCAGGGAGTGAAGATAAGAGAGGAAATAAGCTTTGAGAATCAAGGAAAAAATACTCGACGAGTACATAAGTGGGAATGAAGTGGGTGAAAGGTGAGCTGGAAAAAGCTGTACTGTGAGCCGGATGGTGGTAAAGGTGGGGAGAAAAGGTCCGTGTGTAATCTCTATATATTTATGAATCTGTCCGATGGTGGAATGCTCGATGAGCATAATGGCTCAGTCCAAGACGTGTATGGAGCGAAGACCGAAATAGAAATAGGTATGAAAAATAGAAATGTCTTCCATCAATTCTACCGGGAGGAGTTCGCAAGAAAGTTGGGCACTGAACGTTCAGGTCAGAGTTTCCCATCCCGGCGGCATTTATTATCAGTTTACTCAGTTTACTAACCGAGGAAGCAGAGCCAGAGTCGCAATACAGAAGGAGAAAGCCACTTTAGTTGGAAATTACTTACGCGATAAATACCAGACATGATAATGACCAGTCAGCCGAGCTTCCTATCACACTAACGGCCGGGCCGACCTATTTAGCCGAATCGGAAACCGTCCGCGTCCATCCGTGTACTTTGATTGAGGCCGTGCATTTGACCAACGGGGTGAAAATGTGCAGTGAGTGTTGTTAACAGATCTGAGAACCGGCTTAGAACCGTGGATAAAAGCCTGGTAGGCTGTGAGTGAGCCGAGGGAAAAAACCCGGGGTTTAGAAACGCCGATGGCGGACATCAGTTTGGAGGAAGCTGAGTTGGTCAAGTGAAATTATCAATTGGGCGACAAGGAACATGAATTGATTTTCATTGCAACGCCTACAGCACTACTCCTGTCACTACTACACGTCTGGAACAGACCTCGTTCATTTCAGCTCCAGTAAGGCATCTAATGAATTACGTGGAATGAGAGGCGGATGCTGACTTTTTACGTGAGGTGTGGAACCATGCGAGATTTTTTTCCGAGAGGGAAAGTGACACTGAGTCAGTGTCACTGAGATAAATATAACCTCATTACAAGATCAAAGATGGTGTTTAGTGGTCGGACCAAGGGGAGAGACGATCGTTGACATGTTGTTAAGATTGAGTGGGATGTTGACACAAGGATTGCATGTTTGGCGACGGAATAGGGCAACTGTTTTGCACCAAAGAAAACTTTGGCTTTTTCCCTCATGTCCATACAGGAGAAGTTATGTTTGTGTGTGTGTGTGTGCGCTCGTGTGACGCTATCGCCACCACCAACGTTGAGTAAACTCAAGTGCGACTTTGTCTAAGCATCGCCCACGTTTTTCTCGAGGCGGTGAAACTACTACCTTTGTGGACCATTAGGCAAGATTGGGACGGTGCGAGAGAAGATGGGAGCGGAGGAGCAATCATGTGCGAAAGCGAAACGAAAGACTGGGTGCGTGAGCAAATGAATGTAATTCGGGAAGAAGCACACATTGACGAAACATGAATCGCAGTGCGGTGAAATTTACTTGACTATAGTAGAACTAGCAAAGAAATCACCGATCAGGACTGTCCGGAAAGTGTGTAGCAAGAGCTCAAATTGGACAATCTGCGGAGCTACTTTCAGAAGTGATGGAGTGATCCCTTCTTTTTTTGTGAAGCTGTTGTCCCGAAAGGAAGGACAGTAACAGGTGCGGTGAAGAAACTGTGTAAGGAAATTGATGAAGCTCTCAAAATCTGTGGCCAGACATGTGTGGGGAAGGTGTGGATGACGCGAGACCAAGTCTCAGATCCCGAGTTGACTGAAAACAGTTGAACGTCATCTCAAATTACAAGCTAGACTGTCCGCGGAGGAGTGTGAGTTGCTAAGGCCCTGATACATGCACCTTAAGTCAGAGACAGAGGGCTTGAGAGAGAAAGCGCGTTTCGTATTTTTAGTTAGAGCCGAAAAGCGGAGCTTTTACCCGGCGTTTTAAAGGGAAGGAATATATGGAACTGGTGGTGGTTCTTGAGGCAAGAGATGAGTTGAGGAAAATACTAATGCACAAATCCGATAAGAGCAGAGCATAACTAGCGGGAGTTTGGGGGCAGTAAGTGAACTAGGAGTAGTAGGTGGTTGGACGGACGGACGGGTGAGGAAAATGCGAAAGAGAGTGAGTGCGTGGAGAAAAGCCTGACTGGGACGTGGCTGAAGGGAAGGTTCCCGGACCGGGTAGCAGTTCACAAGTTTCCTTCAGAAGCTATTCTTTCTTTGAATCGCGGCTGAAGAACCAAGAACTCGGCCTGGTGCTTCTCCCAAGTCCAATTTGAAAGAGACAGTGTGGAAACTCCACTTGGCAAAGGGTGAACGTTTTCTTTCACTTGCTATTAATCCCACCTTCGGCGTGCATCTTTCAGCGGGGTCGTAGTCTGCTCCAGTTTCTCATATAGTTGATCTAAATCAAGCAGCGAAGTGTGAGCAGTCCGGTGATGGTGGTGCAAGTTGTGGTTGAGACTGTGGAAAAAAAGATAAGCACTTGTCCTCCATAAGAAAGTCGAGAACAAATGTGCACATGGTTGTGGCAGAGGCTCACCCAGCTCCTCGTGTACTGAACAACTGAACTCCTGACCTGGAGCATTATCGTTGAGCAAGGCGGCAATAACCCTTGGTGGTGACTGTGGACTTGACAAAGTTGGTTCAGAAAGTCGTTTGCTCAGTGCTCAGAATCCATTCCTGAGACTGTGACACGTCAAGGGACTTGAGGAAGAGAGGGTTTTATGAAATTCATCCATACGGTGAAAACTGGCGACTGTCATGGACACTTTTGGAGAACCACATGGTGTTGTGCAAACTGCAAAGACAAGCTGCTCTTTCCTCCGACTCCTGATGACACTGAGCACTATCTTGAGAAAAAAGTAACGACCTGTGCTTTTGTTCACTACTGTTTTGCAAACTTTTTCTCCAGCTACCCCTCCATCCCTCGAGGTGCTAATGTGCTAAGACACTGATAAACTTGAAGCCACACTGTAAGTTCTCACTTTGCCCATAAACGCTGCGCTGGTGGTTGGCGAGCACCCGGGGAAAAATGCTTCATTTCCAGATAGTACATGTGCGTGGTTTGTGACGGGACTGGAGGATCGCCCCTTTGTATCCCATCAGGTCTCCAATGAATAGGCGATGAGGGTAAGAAATTGCAATTTATTTTCTAATTTTCTCTACATTATTATTAGACGCCGCAACTGCTTCAAATAACAAACTAGAGGAAGGAAAACAAGTGTTCTAGGCTAATAATAAATACTGAGAGACACACTGTCACACTACACCAGGGAAACAGGCAAGTGGATGACTTTGACACAATTTAATATGCGCGATAATCTATTTTAAGATCCCGATCCTCACCACAACAGCCTTAGAAACAAAGACTGGCTTAGGGAAGAGGTGGTCGGCCCTCGTAGTCTTTCAGTGAACTAGTGTTGCAATTTGTAGTGACTCTATGAGTAGTGGAGCTTTTTTTGCAGGCTGAACTTTAGGCGGAAACGAGATACGTCATGTGATATCTTCATAATCGCTTGGAAGAGTTCAGCTGCATGCATACGGCGGTGGCTTCAGTCCATTCATTACTTGGTATAACTGCAAGCAATTTCGTTTTGCTTTCAAGTCTGTGTTAATCACTGCGCTCGCGAAAAGTCCTAAACGTTGTACAGTTTTTAATTAAAACCCTGACCCTTCGTATCAACTTCTCTTCATCGCAGTCGTGTGAGCCTTGCACTCTTCTTGATAACCAAGGGAATGCTCTCAAGCTTCTAGGAAAATAAATATCCACAGCTCTACTGCAGCTGCAATTAGTTCCCTGCTGGCTCACAAGACGGAAATTGGAAGCAGTGAGTCCGATCGTGGCATTAAGGGCTTGTAGCAGTATTTATGCTAATTAAAAATGGATTAGCGTGAGCTTTAAAGCCTTTCCAGCCTCAAGTAATTGCCTACCTGGAGAAGCTAGAGATTTATGACTTGCAGTTGATGCAATGACGATGAGCCACATTTCCTCCGTCCTCTTGACAGTCTCATTTGTGCTACAATCCATCTCTGTATAAAGATTGACAGTCGAGGATTCTTCGTTCAATGTGGCGTTGCCAAGGTTACTGTCAAGGTGAACCCGGTCAGGCTGGATATGATCAATATGAAGAGTGAATTATGGGAGGAATGTAAGGAGTTAGTGTTGGACAGTATGGAGATGAAATTTCAAGTTTGTGAAGGAGCGGAGGCTTTTGATATGACTCCATTATTTCTTTCTTTGAATCTGGAGGTTTGGGAAAATTACTCGAGTTGAAACCCGGATATGGTAAAGATGGTTTCTGAAACTTGATCGTCCTCGCTGTCAAAAAAGAAAGGATAATGATCCACTCAGATTTTGAGTCGGAATCTTATACATGATGGTTTTGCTACAAATCTTTAGAATTTGACTCAAGCTTGGAGCACGTACCGCCTTTCATCTTCTTGTCTCCAAGTGGCATATTATTTTAATGAAAAGCAGTGATCCATGACACTAGAGAAAAGATTTTGCTAATTCAGTTACAACCAGCTTACACGAACAGCCGTTTTGTCAAGAATAGGAGACGAGGAGAAGAGGGTACAAAAAGGTAATACCCGGACCTGAACCTCAATTTTAAAAGTCAGGTACTCGAAACAGGGTATGTTCACTTTTTCATCACGAGTCCCCAAAACTTTCAACGGTAAGGAAAAACATGCCGACTTGACGTACCCAATTTTAGCATACTTTGAAGCTCTGTAACTCCGCAACGGTTTCGAATTTCTAAAAACCGTTTGTACCACCGTTTTTCTCGTGGCCAAGGTTCAAAGGTCGGGGCGTCAAGTCATCGACTGCTTGAAATTTTGAAGACGACTCGGGCAGGAGCAAGGAACTCTACACTATTGGAGATTTTTTCTCTTGCGTTGTAGAAGCTTCAGTGCAATCAACAGCACTCTAGCGTCTAAATCGTACCTACGGTTTCTTCAAACAATTTGGAATGCGACCAGAATAACGTTTATTGTAAATTTTTTGAAAAAAATAAGTCAATCAGGTACTACCTAAAGGTAACATGCCTGAAGTATCCTGGATCTGTGCATGTACCCTTCCTTGGACCAGTGTGCCATCTCTAAGTCGGTAACCTTTTCCTACGGTATCTGTGACAACTATTGTCCGTAAACTATATCCCCTTTCATCGGGCTTTTAGAGCCTTGCTTGGAAACAGAATCTGTGAAAGCTGTATCTAATAGCTAAGCTATTCTAAGGACAATGAGAAGTTGGACGAGTGTGGAAGTGAAAGAGAATCTGCCGTTGAGCCTCCAGCGTAAACTTGGTTGGACTGGTTGGTTCCGGCCCATAGTTTGAAATAAAGAATATAATGTCCGGGATTCTGTGAGGAATTTAAAGGATTCTATAGTCCGCAATCTTAAGATACTTGAGGGTGATTGAGAATGTGGAAACTTGAGCAACCTCCGCCGGCACAGACATCTCACCCAACCGATCAGCAAGCTAACAAAGAAGGAGGGCCCACCTCCTAATTTGCACATGGTAACTTGGCCCGGCACTGCACGCTTCCTATCTGGTTGTGATGAGTTTCGCATTGAAATTGCTCCAAGTTCTAGATGGCAAAAATAGAGGAAGTCCGACACATGATGAGTTGATCCGGACACTAAGTGCCGCTAATGCTCTGACGAGCAGGAGAGAGAGAGGGAGGATGAGGATAGAATTTGGATTCCTTGGCAGCCGTTGTGATTGAGAGATGTGTGGACGGAAAGACGGTGTGCAAAATACGCGGCAGGATCTACAGGGATTGTAAATCCGGTCGGATGCTGAAACAAAATATTGAGCAAGGCATCTCTGGAGTAATCCAGTTATTGATGAAATAGAAGTGAAAGGTCATGCGATGTTACCATTGCTTTTGTGGCTTCTAGCCTTGCGAAAGTTTTGCTAAGAGATCGGCAAGTTCCCCAGTAGTCGACAGGAGGGAGGAGGAATCGGTCTAGGAGATGCGGAAAACTTCTCATTGTCAAAAGCAAGTTGGTTCGTTAAGCTATCTAGTGGCTGATCTTGAGGGAAGGAGTGAGGTAGGAATTCACTTGAGACTTTTATTGGGATGGGTCCAACTCTAATGAGCATCTTAATCTATTTTCTTGTACATGGGAGACGCCACAAAGGTTTCATTACTTGTACCACAAAGTCAAGAACCAACAGCATAATGAGTACATGTTCTGCGACAGAAGCACACACTAAACCACTACCACCGTCATCCTCTCTTCCCGTATCAGAAATCAACCAAGTATTTGTTCAACCTGATTCTCCGATATGCTTTTAGCCCGTCCTTCATTGCATACCAAATCCAAGCAAAGATGAATATCAAGACCAAGGACCTTCTTTCACATACGAGCATCAAATGAAGCGGAAGACGAGCCTTGAAGTCCGTAAAAAATGTTTGATTCAAACAGAATGCTAATTTCAAAGAGGCGCAACTCTCCGGACAAGAAGGATGGCAGGAGAGTATCTAGAGGTCATGGACGAGGACGGGGCCGACATGTAGCTTTCAATTGTGCATATTATTTCACAATGGCATGCACAGAGTTTTCAGCGACTCATTCTTGACTGTGATTGAGTTAAGAATGGTGTAAAGTTTTAAATTTTTCCTCCATTTCCATCGAATGAACGTATTCAAGTCTTAGCAGATGGGTTCGCATGGCTTTGCGTTTGCATGGACCGTGGAAAAGAAAAACCCAAAGGGGTTCTTTCCCGTAACAGAGTTTCGTAAAGCTTTGTTTGACGTGCAGATCGCAGCAGGCGCTTGTTTGTACACAAATGTGAAGTAGTAGTTTGAGGCGTCGCTTCTGTCGGCGAGGCCGCTCAAGAAGGGACTTTCACACAGGAAACTATGAAGATCAATGGCGGGCGTGAGGAGAAAGCTTGTACATATCTACTTTATTCATGTAAGAACACATGGTCAGAGGACGGAGGGAGGGAGGAAACAAACTATAAGTCCTGTACAATATCAATCTTCTTAAAAGCTGAGAGAAACTTGGTCGCACGCTGCACCGCACAACTTCTTTCTCACTTCCTCTCCGGCAAACTTTCACCACATGACAAGCCTGTGACAGTGTTGTGTTGCCGGGCGAGAGGACGGAGTGAAGCGACACATGTTGAGCTCCAATTAATAATCCCTGAGCCTGCTTAGAGGATGACGGAGCAACTTTTTTTACCTGCTAATTCCCTATAGATTATCTCTATAAAGTCATGAGTCAACATTAGCGTACAAGAACTAAAGAAGCTTTGTGGTTTTTTTAAACATGGGATTCTCCAGCTCATCATGAGATGATCCGGCTTTCACCAGTCAAAGGCGCGGAGGCTTACAACTCGTCATCGTTGGGAAAAATGTACCTGTTTTCTGTCTCGGAGAGTGAAAGCATGATATCTGCAAACATGTCCATGTTCTTTAACGGTCAATAAACTGAAATGTATTGCATTGCTACCGGGTGAAAAAGGGGGTAGACGGCGCCAAAGTGATTCTGAGGGGAATCTAGTTTTGAGCAAAACAAATTTGAAACATTTTTATCGTGAAAAGTTCCAGGCTTGGGGAAAACAGTACGTATATTGACTTTGATCGCATTATTCAAAGGAACGTTCCCCAGGCGTCCAGTGAATGAGTGATGACAAGGTCGTGAAAAATTGCGCCTACATAATACATGACGTCTCAATCCCATACGGTAGGATTCCTACCTGCTGCAATACCTGCAGACGCTGGAGACGATCCAGAACGACCCACAGACTCAGAGGAGGCAACACCGCAACGAGGATACCAAAAGCGGAAAGTGCTAGCCCAACTGGCTTTGAAAGCGTTGGACAGTATCGAACTTTCCGGGAAGGAAAGTACCGAGGGTAAATTTTGTGGCTGTTAAAGCCACTTTTTCTTCGCAAGAACCAATGACATTAGCAAAGTTAGCGCCTACATAATACATGACGTCTCAATCCCATACGGTAGGATTCCTACCTGCTGCAATACCTGCAGACGCTGGAGACGATCCAGAACGACCCACAGACTCGGAGGAGGCAATACCGCAACGAGGATACCGAAAGCGGAAAGTGCTAGCGGAACTGGCTTTGAAAGCGTTGGACAGTATCGAACTTTCCGGGAAGGAAAGTACCGAGGGTAAATTTTGTGGCTGTTAAAGCCACTTTTTCTTCCCAAGAACCAATGACATTAGCAAAGTTGCAGAGATAAAAGTAGCGTGGTTGAAATTTTTGAGCATAAGTTGCGAAAAAACTCACATTTGTATGCACAGCTCCCACACTCAGGTGGTGTACTTCCGCAGTAATATGCAACGGAGGATGAAGCTCACTTGGAAGAGGAGAAAGTTTTCCTCCTCTCCCTTTTAATCCACAGAATATCCAATCAAGTCTGATAAACTTCTCTGGTTGTGTGCATAGAGTCATTTCTCCAGGCTGGAGGAAGAGGCCCAAGCCTCCGAGGGAAAAAAAAGACTCGATGACCCCATCTGAGACTATCGTATTAAGTAAATGCGTCAAATCCAAAGGCAAGATTTCAGAATAAGCACATTTGGACGGAAGATAAGCTCTTGAGATGGAGGGGAATGATGTTGATTTACTTGGATTTTTGAATTTGTATAAAAACCGAAGAGATAGTAAAAGGGCGTAAAACCCTCGAGTTGAAGACAGAGGTGGTGAGAATGTGGTAGATGCGTAAGGTATTACAAGACTGTAGTAAAAGGAAGGGAAATTTTTTCTCAGCTCGCCGAGAGAATAGCTAAAGTCAGCCTTCTTGTTGCCTGTTTAAATAATCTTGAATGTTTGAAAGGAAAATATTTATACCGCGGCGCTCTTAGCCCAGGTTCACGAAAGGGATACTTCTTGAAGGGCTGTGTCTGTGAGAGAGAGAGAGTAAAGAAAATTTATCGTATCAAGCTTGGACCATTTGGCTGGAACAGAATGTTGCTGTAGATCAAAAGACCCGCCTGCGCTTGGAAGATGCGAGAGGAAATCGGGAAAAATCTTGAGCAAAACAAGGCTGAACAATACATTTAGCTGGAAAAGTCTCAAGTACTTACCTGCTTAATGGTTTCTCGGACATGCTTTTTCGCGATTGCTTCGCGTGGCATTTTGGCATTCCTGACTGAGTGCTATTCTGCTTCGGGAGCCAGGGGCTTGCCGAAACCAAGTGCTCGAGCAATTGCTCGTAAGAAAGTGGAGTGACATAAGACCTGGCGAATTCCACGTATTTTCCCACCCTTCCCTCCTCAGCTAGTTGTCCACACTGAGGCATCAACAGCCTTATTTCCTTTGTCCCACTTGCCTCCATTAGGTCTACCCTCAGTACAGGAGGGTGACCATACATGTTTTACATGTACATGCACAAATCCTCAAGAACGTCCTCAGTGGACCCAACTGCTACCAAATAAAAAAGAAATGCTGGGGAAAACCAAAAGGGATGTGGACGATGAGGATTTCTCACCGGGTGATTGAAATTTGATTCCTCACATGTGCACCGGTCCATGAACCCAAGGCCCTGTTGTAACTTCGCCTCTTGTCAGACTTCCCACTCGGTTTGACGTTTAGCATGACTAGTGGCGAAGGCTGTCGATTTTATACACGTTGCTCTAATTTGATTCCACAGTGATTCCCTTCGGGCCCGGCTGACTGATGCACTGACACTAGCTAATTTAGCTGCTGAAAAGACATGTGATGAATTATAAAAACGTTTCTCTATTTCTCTCACCTCAAAGAAAAGTGCCTAGTCAAAAGAGGATTCTTGCGTAACGAGACGGAATATCCGCACTTAATTCGTAGCTGCCTTTCTCTGAGTTACAACCCTGGAGTGAAAGTGGGCTTGGAGCAGTGCTCGTGCTGGAGTAGGGGCAAAAATA
>VRMD01001302.1:0-17694 GCA_009872375.1 Sminthurides bifidus
TATATATAAGATAAGTACAAATGTAGCAGTGCCCACCCAGTAATTTCAGTTCCTTCACTTGCTGTTACACAAGCTCTTGATCGTATTATAGCGGATCAACTCTTATAGATATTTCACTTGATGTATTTTCATGCAATAGCTGTGACACTTTGTGAAAGGTTTATCTAAAGAGGACGAGTTGAACCTTTGATTCTTTGCCTTAAGACTGGCCAAGAGCTTATGCAGGACCACTGAGAATATTACGCAAATTCAGCTCTAGAATTTGAAAGGTAGGCTAAAATGTCTTGGTATCACCTTTGTTCTTAAAGAAGCCGCTGCGTTGCAGAAGAATACTTGAGCCTTGTTAAGCTACCTGAGGCTGTTAACAATGCTACGGCACTAGGCCTTTAGTGTGTGTTGTTTGGTAACTGCTCTTCAGCTGGATTAAAGAAAGCTTCATATCATAGTCTTGAGATACCGTAAGATTCCGTTGACAGAAGGTTACAGCTCCGATCTCTGGCTTTGTCAACTCATTATCCAGTGTTACACCGGTATCTATGAAGGATGACATTCGTATAATCTGTAACTGTATAAATGCCAAGACGAAAAAATCTGGATTGATACTAGCCTATTGATCTGGATCGGCTTGATAGTTGACAGGTGATTTGGAAGCAAATGCATCACTCTGAATGTGCAGTAAACGTTTAGATTATGTAATTTATCAGTGTATCGAGTCGGACTTGTGGTTACGGCCTGGAAGTTCATTTACGGTATGGTATAAGCATAGGAGGGCTATACTGTGCATTATTCTTTTATCTTGTGATTTAGGTGGGAATTGGAAGTCTTGTCCGTTCTAGGAGATTCTTATAAGCTTTTACAAAAAAGAAGACAAGGAAAGCCTTTGAAGGTTTGGATCAGGAACACCCATGCAAGAATCTTTGGAAGTCATCGATTTTGAAATTTTGAACCAACTTGCTACCGTCGTTAGCAAGCACCACAGCCGAAGCGATCTGAGCGGAGTCATTTGGCAGTAAGTTTGATTCGTTTTTGTTAGATTTTTAGATTTTCTCTAATGAGTCATCCATAGTTGACATGACTGGAAAAATCCTTTCCTTCGATGCACTTCTAACTACTATTTCATGCAATAGATTGGCCACGGAAATTTCCACGCTAGTATCAAGACAACGAGGTTCGTTACTCGAGGCCGCCAAGATGCCTGATGAAGACGCGTCTGTCCAGGTTATTCCTCCTCAGCGTACGTTTTACAACAACAATAGCAACAGCCATTACGTGCCACACTATGGCCACCAGAGCAACCAGTACCACCACAGCTCTGGTGGCTACCACCACAACCGTCACAGCAGTTACGACTACGGGAGTATGAACGGTCATGACTTCTATCACAACAACCACAACGGTAACGGTGGTACACATCGAGGGAACAGTCAGCGCTCCAGAGGGTAAGAAAGAACAGAGAACTTTGATAAACAAATTGCGTAAATAGCCAATCTTATTGGTTCTTCGAACGGGATGTTGGTCAATGTCAGACTTTTGGTCTACTTTTTGCAGGAGCTTCAGGAACAATCAAGGGAGACAACAACACAGTAGGAATTATGTCAATCAGACGTAT
The DNA here is from genome assembly GCA_009872375.1 of Sminthurides bifidus. Taxonomy (NCBI): domain Eukaryota; kingdom Metazoa; phylum Arthropoda; class Collembola; order Symphypleona; family Sminthurididae; genus Sminthurides; species Sminthurides bifidus. Next base: position 1,610 of record VRMD01001302.1, read on the forward strand.
TCCCATGTCAATCACAACAATCATCACCACAATCAGTATTACACCCAAAATCGCACACGGGGACGTTACAACGGTATCAATCAAGGATCGTCCTACGAACACCGGCCCTTTGTCAATCGCAATCCGCACACCGTTAAACCATTGCCTCAGTCAGCGCCGGTCGAAGAAGAGACTGAGCAGCCGAAACGTGCCTCATCGACAGATTCTGGAACAACGTCAACCTCGTTGCCGTACTTGAACTCTTCTTCATCAAGCATCAGCAGTGAAGGGACCATGCCACCTTCACCGCGGGAAGTCGACTCTAGTCAGACGGAATTAAGGGTGAAAAGTCCCGAAGCGGTAGTTCAGCCTGCGCCGGTTCAAGTTGCAGTTGTGCCACCAATGGTATGCTGCATGTCAAGTATGACGGTAAGCAGTTAGCTTCCTAGCCGTGGTTGAGATTAAGATTGATGGGTGACGTAGCTTTAGGATCCAACCAGCCCTTACGTTCTATTTCAGGAGTTATCGCATGCCATTTGGAGGAAGTATCTGGCTTGTCAACAGACATTTGACATGAAGATCAGGAAACTTGAGCTTAAGCGAGAGCTGTCTTGTAATGTACTACCGGAGCTAACGGTAATATAATAGTCAATAGCCGATTTTCGCCCAAAACTTTCATCGTGTAGAAAGCACATAGTATGGTGGATTAACTAGTGGCAGAATTAGAAGTTATGATTGTATTTTGGACTTTGTAGCCTGGTTCTCCGAAACTGTATTTGGAAATCGTTGGATCGACAATGTCGGGATTCGGTAGTCGGAATTGTGATGTGGACATTTGTCTGATGATCCGAAACACAGAAGTGGATCAGCGTATCGAGGCTGTTGAGAGGTTACAGGAGTTCCAGAGCGTCCTGAGAAAATGTCCTGGCTATGAAAACATCGAACTTATCTATGCCAGAGTTCCGATTCTACGATTCAGAGATACGAAGAGAAATCTGGATGTGGACTTGAACTGCAACAACTCGGTGGGCATCAGAAACACACACCTTCTTTCCTGTTATGCGCATCTGGACAAGAGGGTACAGCCATTGGTGGTTATCGTGAAACTGTGGGCACAGCATCACCGAATCAACGACGCCAAAAACATGACCATTTCCAGCTACACCTTGGTCCTCATGGTCATTCACTACCTTCAGTTTGGAACTCACATACCTGTTTTACCCTGTCTCCATAAAGACTGTCCAGATCAATTTGCCAGTTACCTCAACATTGAGGACATAAGGAACGACAGGAGGTTACCGTCATGGGAAAGTCGGAATAAGCTGTCTGTGGGGGAGCTGCTTCTTGGCTTTTTGGAATACTTCGCCATAAAGTTTGAGTAAGTGTCAACTAACAGCATAGTATTGATCTATTAATAGCCCACATGAGCAAAGATTTCATTATGATCCTGTTCATGCCTGTCTGAGTTTTTTCTTTCGTTTGTTGTAGCTACGGTCGCCAGGTCGTTTCTGTCAGACTAGGCATGAGAATCGCAAAAGCAGCTGCGGCTACTACTCGTAGTTACAAGAACGATCCCCAGCAGTGGAATCGATATCTGTGTGTCGAAGGTAAGAAGAAGTTTGTCTTTAAATGGTTTGTTTAAGTATTGCAAGCACATGATGATATAAATCCGATTGAATTCGCAGAGCCTTTTGATCTCACCAACACCGCCAGATCTGTGTACGATAAAGATGCCTTTGATCGCATTCGCGGAGTTTTTTACATATCGTGGTGGCGTCTGAACAAATCCCAGAGTTTGGACTCTGTATTTCATGACATCAGTGACTTAGAAGCAAAGGAAGTATCATCTCAACTTACCCCTATTCATCTTCGACCGTGGTACTGATTCTCAGTACTTATGTCGTAATGGCAAGAAGTTTTGTCTTATCGTGAACCGCAGAATGTTATGGAGGACGATTGAGGATACCAATGTTGGGGCATTTCCGCTCTCTCATAAATACGCAATGAGTTACTTTGAACTGTATTTTCGTAAAAATCAACAAATATTTTTAAAAGTCATTTTAAAAACTAGAAAAATTTTAACTTAAAAAAGTATTTATTAAGCATTGTACACATTGTATATACTTTTACACGCGTGTGTTCACTTTGAATTCTGCCTAGATGATAATTAACATTTAGCAGTATAACATTCAACTCGCAATTTTTACAATATTGTAAATTACGTCATACAATAGTTCGCAAAAAAAGAAATAAAAAGGACTTCGTGTCCACTTACACGAACTTTCCGGGTGGTTGCTCGCAGCCATTAAATGGTTTATTGCAGAGTAGCCACCTTGCCTTATCTTTTATCAGAGATTCCAGTGCATTCTTTTAGCACGTTGTGCAAATAATGTTTTTGCTGCCTTGCCCAGAAATGAAGTCGGCTTGTCTTTTAAGCAATGTGCACAGAATGCGAGTACTTCTGCTTTCGAGACGAATGACTTCCGATAAATATGCCAATTGAAAGTAAACTTTTTGCGAGCTTGCGGGCGGCAAGAGCCGATAGTCCTTTTTATTGTAAATGAAACATGAAAAAATCTATCGACGCTTCAGCACGATAACGAATTTGATGATAATTTTAGACCTTATCAAGTCTAGTCTTATATATAAATTGATTCTGACGTTTCACACAGAAAATATAACCTGCATATTCGCACAGCAGGTAGGCACATGAGAAGTTGTTACTGTAGGGAGGAAACAACTTTGATGCCAATCCATGACTAGAGTTTAAAACAGACAAAGACTGTAGCTTCAAAAGTACTATACTGTCTCCATGTCCATGATAAGCGATCGAACGAAACGTTTAACTGCAAGGGGAGAATTGCGGATTTGGAGCCATTCCACAAATTTAACATTGATAACATGTAAACCTACATTTTGTAGCTGCCTAACTCTCATAGATTCCCTTCCAACTAACGTAGTTCCATCATGACAATAATTTTCAGGTATTTGTATAAGAATTGCTTTGATTGGGGATAAACTACTCAAGGGTCGGGGTGTAAAGCTATGTTTTCTAAGTGACAACTGGTTTTTTAAATAATTCATTAAGAAAAATTCTCCTTGATTTTTTGGATGTATCAACATATCTAATTTGTAGAATTCCAATGCTGAAAATCCTGGTAAAAAAGTATTGGTTTGCACTATGTGCGAATTCTTGCAATGTTCGCTGATCACGTCTACCATTGTGGCAATAACGTGCTGAACGCGACCGTCCTGTTGAAAACTTTTAGCTGAGAAATCCTTTGGTAAAAACGGACCCGCATATTGTGCTCCACATTCAAGGTTTAGAGTGACATCCAGCAGCTTCAGTTTTTCTCTAACTTTCAACAAATCTCTGAAAGACACCAAATGACCAAAGATAAACGTAAGTTCAAGTTCACAGGATAACCATAATGAAAGCATTACATCTCTCAGTCAGTACTGCGGAATAAATATGGTATTGAAGTTACCTCTGACTGGATTCGCTGCTATGAATTCGATCAAGGAAGTAAGGGGAAAAGACTTTATCAACAAAATTTAGTGGGTACTTTCCTACGCAGATACACGAAAGCAGTACATCCAGAATTTCACGAGGTGGAAACTGAATAAATTTTTCGTCCAGATAAGCTTCCAAAAATCTCCAAAATTGAGTACCGTTAAGTGGTAGGTAGTTCACATGGCCGAAGTAAGTAACTATAGATGTCATTTGAGGTGTCGATATAGTTTTACTGTTTGCAATAACGTGATTTTCAAGTGCATTCAGGATGGCGGGGATTCTAAGGCGAAAGTATTTTCCGTAGTCAGCAACCACAGAATAGACTTCTTGACTTGTTATTTTTGATGCTCTGGCTTTCATGTACTTCGCAACGGCCTGCATTAGTGAAATATTTCATTAGTCAGTAACGAAAAGCGTTATGCTGCTTCTTAAGTTTTGCACCTAATAGGAATTACCAATAATTTTTTGACAATGTTTGTAAATTACCTGCTGGATACTGGTGTCACAAAATTTCCGAGTCTGAAAACATTTCATGACGCGTATCAATTGATCCTCTGTGATTTGATGCATATTTAAGCTGACACACCGTGAGAGTGCCATTAGCATATTTCCAGTAATGCACCAATCCCAAGTTTCCCCTAAACGTGTGGTTTCCCCGTTCTTCATCTCTCCGCTAACTATGTCACAAATATCGGCAACTGTTTCTGTATCCATGCCCCACCACAACGTCATCAATTTCTTTTCAAGCAGGGAGCACACTAGACGCCTACTTTTTTTGAAGTAAAAAATTGTTCGAAAAAGTTCTTTTATGTTGGTTGCACTGATCTCGTCACGTTTTGACGCAATTCCAACCCACATCTTGTCAATAAAACTATCTTCAATAGTAAATTTGTCTTCTTTTTCCATCTTTCCAACAATGCAAACAGCGCGACAAGTTTCTGCCAGAGAGAACTTTCCCGTCGTTATACTCACGAGAACGTTGTAGCACAACCTCGTACGGTAGTTGCGTAGCTCATCAGCATCCATTCTAACCGGTGCTTGGCTGTCACTTTGAAGAAGTTCCAACGTGTCCAAAATGAGCTCTGGCCTTTCAGACGCGACTATAGTGTTCACAAGCCTATCCACTATGGCAGCTCGCGCAAATGTTTCATGTGTTCCATTCTCTGATGATAAAATCCAAGACTTCCCTTGATTCCGGAAGCCGAAATTGCTCTCCAGCTGAAACAGCTTTTTGAGAACACAGAAGGAAATTTGAGGGGTCACTTCTTGAGATGGTACCGTATCTAACACCCGCAAAACTTCCTTTGGCGTATGGTAACTGTTGAAGGCATCAATAATTGCCTTTTCTTCTTGAGCACTCAAAAGTATGAAAGACTTCGCAGGTTCTGTAATTATATGAAATTCTCGTGAAGGAAACATAGCGCTTAGTTTAACTCAATTCTAAAATTCAGTCATCTGAATTTACGACGGATATTAGTTTGAATTGAAGTACCTTTTTTAATCTCATTGCGCTCGTTCACCCCAATAGAACCACCCGCGTCGGTACAGTTCGTCGTTATTACCATCACAGGAAGTTCTTGTATCTCGTGACCTTCTTGCACTATAATGGAGCTTTCTGTCAGCGACTTCTTCATACCATTTCCATTTAAGCCTCCGCTCATCGAACGAACTGTGGCATCTATATCGGATACTATTCTTTGTGCTGTGGCTGAAGAAGTACTTATCTCTTTTAATGCACCCATTCGAGCAGGACTTATATTTCTGATAGGAGCACATGGTCGGATCCAAATGTTACGGCCGGTTCTAGCTAAACTTTGGCTCAATAAGTTCGTCGCCATTTAAGCTGGTTCCTGCGAGAATAATTAAGTACCAAATTACGTTCATAATCCTTGATCAGAAGCTGTAACCTTGATGTAGCATAAATTACGTTTAATGTACTTTTCTAAAATTAAACGGAATCCGAACTTAAGGTAAGTCAAGGAAAGTTTCAACTTTACAAAATCTAAACTTTAGAAATGAAGGAATTTCTGACTTGTTCAATGGTACGACCAAGGTGACCCACGCACGTTCAAGAAACGCGAATTTCAACTAGATCGAAATGTGATTGAGACTATGTAAACAGTTTTCAGCTGACGATTATGTAATCCTAGGCTGTGTTACGTAATTTTGTGTGGTTTCTCCATTTTAGCTTACATTAGCTGCTGGTCTTATAGATTCCATAATTACACAGAAATTCTTCGGAATCGTGCTGATACAATATCATAATTACAATTTGTACCGTTATAATTTTATATTTAGTTGTTTTTCAGCCACTGTATAGTGTCGCATTTAATGTCACGCACACAATTTAATTTTTCAATCCAAACACTATGTATGTACACACACGCGTTCGATCATGTATAGCATGTACATCCCCATAAATTGCTCCGATTATATAAATAAGGCGCGCAAGGTTGTAAAACTTGAATTCTTCTAATCGAACATCATTGGATGAAATCCACCAATCGCGCTTCTCACAACGTGTGGCGGGGACTTGGTGCTCTCTCTGCTCATTGCAACCAATTGTATACATAGTCGTTAAACTTTCCTAAAATCCTTTTTTTGTGGCCGATAAATGCTTTTTACAACTCAGGTTAATGTGATTATTCAACTTTGACTTTGACCCGACTGCGTAATCAAAGTGAAATTTACGGTGTCTCTGTGTAAGGCATACTTATAATTTCGTTTGTTCTGAAACATTGTTTGCATATTGTAATGGGCCCAGATAAAATATTGAACGCAAAATTCAACATTGAAAAGTTTTCTGTACAATTGGTGTGGCCATGGTCACTCTTGATTGAAATTTTTCATTTCTTGATTTCAGTGGGTCTAATATCGCTATGTCTACGGAAAAAATGGATATATCTGAGCTATTGACAAGTGACGAGTCGTCTAGTGAAGTCGATCTCGACGATACTGGCTTTAATCCCAAGAGATTTGCAAGTCAGCCGATGACCTCCACAGCGGCTAAGACATTGAAAAAGCGCAGCATCCGTCGTCGAAAGCATAGGTCAAGCTCTAGATCTAGACGTGACACTGGAGCTTTGAGCCCTCCAACAGGTGACTCCACGATTGAAGTTAATTTAGAAGACACAGGAATTAACCCGCAAGTTTTGGCTCCGAAATTTAAACGGAAGTCAAAGTTAATGCGAAAAAGAGCATCTATCCTTGATATCGATTTTGGTAGTCAAGAACAAAATATCCAGAATGTTATTATTACAAAAGAAACTAGAAAAACTTCTAAGATTCCTGTTGCCAAACAGGCGAGGAGAAGAAATGATAGTGCAAATGAAGGCGCGATAAGGGAAGCTGAACCTATTCCTGGAACTGCTAACAATAGTGCTGCTGGTGAAACTAACGGCACCGTTTCCGAGCGAATGCAATCAAGTAGGCCCGAAAGGTCTGGCTACTCAACAAGCGATTCAGATTCTAGCAGTACTTTATCTGAGTTGAATAAGACTGCCATTGACCCAGTGCTTATCGCTAATGCTGCTTCACAACACCCAAACCGCCATCAGCGGCAGCTTCTGGCTCGCGGACGAAACCGATTGAAGGACACTTCGAAACGAAGCTCTTTATCAAGTGCATCGTCCAGTTTATCCGACGGATCTGTAGATTTGGATAAAACTACGTTGAATCCCGACATACTGTGTGAAGGTAAACCGCTTTCTCAAGGGGGATTAAATCGTCCTCTACACCGGCATGAAAGTATAGATAGTGAAGATGTCCATTCGATGGATGCTGGAGGAAATCAGGCAGAAGACCCCGACGGTCCGAAAGATAATGCATCAAGAAATGAAATCAGCGATGGCGTCCATGCAACGTACTCTCTTGAAGGTGCAGCTTTCCGTCAATTATCGCAACATTCTCCGTCGCAAATAGGTGATAGTCAGATTTCTACGACTATCAATGAGAGTGAGCCAAAGGGCTCTCCTCCCACAGATTCACCAAAATATAACTCTCCATCCGGCCAAAGAGACAGTTCTACAGCTGTAGCTAACCAAACCAGATTGGATGGCGTTGTGCCGGAGGCAAATATGACCACAACGATAAATCAATGTGATGATCAAGATAATGAAAGTCATACTAATGGTTCCGTCGTTAATGAGAGTGACCAAGAAGATGACTTCATCGCATCACCAGATAATGTTCCTCGTAAAACCCTTTCTTCAGCGTCTCAACTTGAAAATATTTTACCTCCACAAAAAGATAAGCCTCTCAGTTTTACCAAAGTTGTCCAAGCTTTAAGCCCACGAGCATCGCCCATATCAGATATTCATCGAGGAAAAGAAAATGAGAACAGCTTTCAGGTGGGCAGGAATGAAGAATCTGTTGAAGCGGAAGTTGCTTATCCCGCTAGCAAGTTTGTTTTTGACAGTGCCCCTTCCTCAGGTTCTGAAGTTCTTGTTTCTTCTGAGCGGCTTAAAAAATCTCTTGGAGAACCTCAAGAGGAAATTTCTGGTTCTACGGCGACAATAAGTATACAGGTGGAAGAAGAGTCATCAATTCGTCAGCATCCGATAGCAAAAGCATCCCCCAGAACTCCTCTTCCTGTCGACGACGGAACGAATCAAGTTGAAACGGATAATGAAGTTCCAGAATTTGATCGTGTTGGCGCAGGTATGTATACCATTCCTAAAGTCCAGATTACGGTGGTGGCTATTTGCCTAAGTGAAGGTCTTAAAGCAAAATTTGATCTTCTGCAGATGACTCTACGCAAACAATATCTAGCATGGAAATCACAGACAACGATGAAACTGAGGCGTCTAAGCAGGATCTTCCCTCCGACATAGGTGGGATTCTAGACTTGTCTAATCAAAAAACTAGCGGCGAAACTTCCAATACAGTCGATGATGCAGGAAATTATTCAGGCACCAAATCTCCACTCTTTGCAAACGAAGATGTTGCGGAGGAAAATGACAATGAAATTGTAAACCCATTACCAAGTGAAATTCCACAAGGCACTGGAGAGACAGGACAAATGCAGGATTTGGAGCCTCCGTGCGATTTCAAGTCAATGTTACTTGCAGCTTTGAAGAGGCAAAGTGAAGAACCTCTAACTTCGCCTGAACTATTCACAGACCAGCTTCCTATTTCTAACCTAACTGACGGTAAAGAATAATCATAAATCTGTTGGCCATTTGATTTTTAATTTAAAAGGAAATTTCTCTAACCACTCTAATGTATTTCTTGTCAACTTACAGGAGGTACAAAGGCTTCGGTCTTGGAATCGAAGCCGTTTAAATCCTTGGTCGTGCATCTCAATAGAGAAAAGACTGACCAGGCTTGGGCTCAGATTAAAGCAAAAAGAGCAAGAGAATCCCTCAAGCGGAAAGCATCAGCTGGTTCGGCAGAGGAATCACTTCAAGAAGACGCAACTCAAAATGGAAGTGACGTACAAGTAGCCACGTCCAGACATTCTGGCAGCCCTGGAGGATCAGAACTGTTGCAGTCCGGCGTTACGAAAAAGCCGCTTGCAAAGAAACGAAAGACAGCTACCTCAAGTTCGGTGGCTCCGGAACCGGCATTGACACAGTTATTACCAAGCAGCAAAACTGCTCCGCTAAATAAAAATGACGTACCTGAGCAAGAGAGGCATCAAGCACTATCTCTAACAGGAAAGCAGGTCGGACACAAGTCATCTTTAAAGACGCAACCTCATGAATCTCCTGAACTTGAGACAGCTTGGCAAGCCGACAATTCTTTCAGTGATCCAGATGATGTCGACGATCCAAATCCTGGATTCGTGCATGATGATCCTAGAAATGCTAAGGAGTCTTCTTCAGATAACCCTAGAAGCTTAGAAGATTTTCTTCATGAGGAAAGCCAAAACCTAACAGAAAACTTACCAGAGAAACCGAGAAGTCCAGTTGGAGAGCAAGTTATACCACCCACCAAAGCAGAAGCTTCTCATCAATCGAAGAACGAAAGGAAAAGTTCGAACCCAAAGCTGACTGAGGCTCAACTAAGCTCCTCCAGCAGTTCAACAGGCTCGCAACGGAGGCGGTTCTCGAAGAAAACAAAGATTGGCGAAGAAACTTCCAAAACAGGAAAATCTGCTTCTGATTCGTCAAACGAAAACTCTGCAGCGGTAGCAATTGGCAATCGAAGTCATGGTACACGCTCTGAGATATCATGTAAATCTCAGTCAGGAATGCTGTCGGCAGTCAGCTCGGTTCTATCACGTGAAAGTCCATTTCAGAAGCAAAATGGATCAAATTCAAGCTCCAGAAGTGGAAAAGTAAGTCCTAAATCGTCAGATAGACATCTTACGACAGCTTTAAGTGGTGTTTCGCAGAATCAAAAAATGCTATCAACGACAGAAAACGAACAAGAACAAGAAGCTGAAAAATCCCCTTTGTCTCAGCACGCAGGTTCTAAGCGCCTATTTCATGCTGTGACGCCAGGTGAGCTGGCCGTTATCAAGCCCCCCTATCAGCCGAATAGCACCCATAGCAGCAAAATGAATCATTCAAAGCGAGCAGTAACTACTTTAGTATCATCAAGTGACGCGGAATACTCTGGTGGCATGCAATATTCCGTCAATTTAGAAAAGGCATCCAAGCGAGCAGACACTCTACTGTCTTCAGCAAGTGATACCGACAGTCCTCACAGCCGTGGTTCGTTGCGGACTAACCAATCAAAGCGAATTTCCCACAAGCGAAAAACTCCGTCCGTGTTGGTAAAACGGAAGTCAGTCTCTACCAAAGCGCCATTAATAACGAAGAAAAAGAGGAGCCTGCTACCTTCTGAAGACTCAGATGCAGAATTGCCTCAGCTACCAAAGTCTAATCCGATGAAGAAAAAGCGGAAGAATCAGAAGAAGAACAAAACTTACGAAAACTGTATCAGCAAGCCGATGCTTAAAAGAATGCTCATGTGGGAAAATCAGAGTCTTCCCTCTAAAGAACTTACAGCCCTTTGGATGGAAGTGAACGCTGAAGTCAAAGATATATTTAGTACTTTAGAAACGCGTCATAGATTTGGAATATATAGCTTGGAAGATTTGCAGAAGGAATTAGTTCGCCGTGGACTTATTTTTGACGGGCCCAACGTTCTAGCGTTGTTCATTAGAAGTACAATGGGAAGGAATGCTTTTAAAGAAGCCGTCGAGTTTACTGAAGCAAAATTGTACGGCCCTGCTTAAAATGTTTCACCTTTAATTGCTCATTGAAGGCAGGCTATCTAAGAGGTTAAGAATAGGACATGATTAAGCTAGCAAATGATCAAACGGTACTGAAAAACCGTTCACAATTTTATTTTAGGATTTTATTTTCGGAAGAAAGTTAATTAATGCAGTTTCACATGACTGTTTTATGAATCTATTTGCATAACATACGCCAGATTGCGAACTATCACATCCGAATTTGTGTTTTCAAAAACTTTTCTAAAAGCTGATGTTCGCATTGTATAACAAATGTTTTCACCCACCAGCAGATACTTTAGAGCTAAATACGTAAGATTGATGTTTGAACTACACGTGCCGTTATTTACGATATGCGACTGAACTTCGATCTTTTGCAAACCGCCCATCACTAGCGAATGCTCAAAAATATGTGTTACCGAGTGAGGGCAAAAATAGCTCGCTAGTAACGTATTCATAACGCGTCTTTTTAAAGAAACTAAAAAATATTGATCGCTTAGGAGTAATAATTCCAATAGAATACTTAACTCGTAATTACAACATCTATTCTGTAGTTTTTGATTAGTTCGGGAGGCCTGATTTTTATCATCAGCTGGAATTGTATCGTTTGACTCGTGTAGAAATAAGTGAGAAAATAACACTTTCATAGTTATCGGACTAATATCACTCAGATGTACACGATTCTCTTGTGCCTCGCGAAAGTTGCCCTCTAACATTGCTTCGAAAACAGGGGAAGCAGTAATAAAATATTTTTTCGGCAAAGTTAACACAGTATTGTCGTCGAATGTAAAATCGACCTGCTCGTCAAGCTCAAGATTCTCAGCGTCCACAATGATGTTCTCTAAGAGCTCGTGACTATTCACGACATCAGGCTCATTCCACCGTAGTCCTTTAGTATAGGCTATACAGTTCAAAGCTAAAATACAATTCTGAAAAATATCTATCGGCAAGTCTTCGAATTTTTGCAACAGATCCAGTATTTTCCGCCACTTGTGCGTACTCTTCTCGAAGCTATAAAACAAAACCGCTTCGTTACGGTACAGAAGAGGAACAGCAAGAAGTCCCATAAAACTATTGCAGCTGGCTTGGGAAGAAGAAGCCTCAATACACTTTTTTAGCAAATACCCTTGTCTATATCCCACTGTTTCATTGGTGTCTCCAGAAAAGCCGAGCAAAGTAGCCATTAACTTGTTACTGTAGTCGCGGATAAAGTCTTGAGCTTGTAATTCCCGATCCTTTGATAATGTATGCGGATGCAAGTTGTATATCAATATCCTGAAGATAATTGGTATGATTCCTTCTTCTACCAACTTTGAGAAGGTATGAATGTCGAAGCAGACGCGTAGCAATATTTTGTACGACCGTTGAAAGCACAACTGAGATAAAGGCAACACATCTTCAGAAGATTTACGCGAAAACTGACACGTGTCTCCTCGTTCGACAGAAAGCCTTCCTCTCCAAAGCATTTCCAGCAAAAACGGCAAAAACTTGGTAATGTCGGCAGGGAAAGGATTAAAATGTGAGCATCGTAAGAGAATTCCCAAAATTGAAACAATTTTTTTCGTCTTTTGTCTAATAGCACTTTCACTTGGATTCGCATTTTCTTCTGACGCATTCACGAGTTCGCTAGACGTGGACTCTTCAGTCATAGTCTTGCAACGTTTCGACTCACTCTGAGTCTCTTCATCACTACTATAGCTTAGTCTCCGCTTTGAGGCACTGCTGGAAGTTTCAAATACATCATATTCTCGATCACTTCCACTCGAACTATCTTCCCTCTTTCTGTTAGGTAACTGCGCTGATGATATGGGACTGATGGGACACTCTTCATCATCACTGCAGATCCTTTGAGGAGATTGTGCAGGACTTGTATTAATTTCAGAAGAGTAGTCGTCGCATAACTGAGGCGATCCAGGAGGACTCAATTGGGAGCTGGATACGTACGTGTTGTTTAGCATTGTCGAAAGAGCGTTCGTTGCTCTAGTGTCAGCATGCGTTCTAGTTTTCGCCTCAACCTAAGAATGCATCAAACTATTTACTTAATACGAAAATATATAATAAAAGCTTCTTTTATTTACAATGCAAAAACTTACCTCTCTGTAAGATGGACTACTACAACTATACTGAGGCAGGAATGGACATTTTGCTTCGCCTTGCTCATGAACGTAACAAGCGTTAGTTTCTACAGCTAACATGAGCTGATTCAGCCGTTCCATTTTTAATGTTCCAACTTCTTCTTCCAGTCGAAACAACAAAACATTTATCACATCTCGGGTAACCAAGTCCTTCAGTTTTCCATCATACAGATTTTCGTACAAATGCAAAACCCACATATGAAACTGATTTAACTCAGTGCGCCTGTTGAAAAAACAAAAAGACAATATCAAACGTTTCTTCCACACTGACTATTGTAAAGCATTATTTCAGTAAGCCAGAAAAACTCTACTCACCTCAATATGTTGACCGTTTCCCCCACGTTGGTACTACACGCCAGTCTGACACTCGGTTGAGAATATCCACTTTCAAACCTCATTTCTCTTGACACTGATGTTGAAGCCGATACACTCGTTAGCTGGACCAAAACAGTAGCCAATTTTTCTGCACAAAATAAATGATGCTATAGTATATATAGACATGTTTCTTGGTCAGCAATGATCATCGCATAAATCAAACCAAAAGGTTACCTCACCTAATGTCCGTAAGTCATTATCACAAGCTTTTATCAATGACAAAATGGTTTCAAAAACCCCAAAGTCCAAAAGCGCATTCGTCAAATTCGGAATTCTTGAAAGCTGAACGACACATATCACGGCAGGGTTGAAGACCTTGGCACTGGTCTGATAGTGCTGTAGTAACTTCAACAAGTTTTGGAGAACGTTCAGCTCCCTGTCATCGCTTACATTTGTCAACTGTCAAACCAACCAAAACGCTTTTGAGTTAGCCAACCACTTGAAAACATGCAAGTACTACATTCGTATGCTTAATGCTGTAGTCATTCTCGAAAGGTAAACTTACGGCTTCCACCGTTGTAGCTGGTAGTCGTTTAACACCATTAGTGAGCAAGACCATTGCCTTCAGCAACTCCGCAAACATGCCCTCGTTATAGGAAAACACCAGAAACCTTCCGATCCGTAATACAGCATCTTGACGCAAATACTCTTGCTGCACATCGGAACTTGCACAGCAGAGTACCCGAATAGCTCTAGCTGATTCTGTTACGATACCTTCTTCCATCTTTTCAACGATAACGTCCTCGATCTTTCCATCATTGGATATTTTTGCAAGCTCGTGCAATTTCTTGTATACATCATCCAACTTCTTCAGTGTCAACGAACCAAATCCCATACGGCTGATTTGTTCCCTCATAATTCCACTATTGGAGGCTAAATTGGCAACACATCGTAAGCAACGACTAGTCAAATTCGTCTCTTCTCTCCAAAAACGAAGTCTTTCAGCAACGAGTAGTGTATGCAACACATTGAGGAAGTTCAGGTCATGAGCCTGCAATTAAACGATTCAATTAAGTGAAATGCGTCCCTTCAAAAATGGTCTATGTTGGAGCTCGATTTATATCTTCCGTTTTAAGACAACTGTAACCATTTACAGGTCAATGTTCAAGCTGTTCAGCAGGTACTATACACACAGATTGCTTCCGATTGCAACATAACATACCTGTGCAACAGATTCTGGGTCCACTGCAAACGCATTCCCTAAACAGCTGAGGATCATGGACACCAATGAGATCAACTCCATTTCGCTAATCGCGGATTCGGCGATATACCCATCGCTAATCCGTTCGTCATTCGCCCTGGTAACCTCATCGTTTAGGACCGTCATCAAACTTTTCAAAACGCCATTTCGTCGTAGTCCGATTTCCAGCTTGACAGATTTTTTCCCTGATGAATTCGAAGCTTCTTTTCGTAACATCGCCACGTACTTTTTCAACTTCACCAGGTTCCTACACTTGCCATCAGCATATTGCAATATTTTTAGTCCCACTTGAGTTGACATCTTAATTATATATTTATCGCGATACCTAACATGCAATTTCACGAAGTAAAAATCAGATAATCACCGATGATGATACACAGTATTTGCACCGAGTTTTTGAAAGAATTGAGCAGGCCAACTTCTAGTTTTATAAAGCAGGAATTTCAATCATCAAGTCATAGTCCTGTTTTTACATTCTTCTGCTAAGTTTTTATCAATAATGTATATAAAAATTAATTAACTTACAAAAACATTTCGCTACAATCAATGAACACATGGTCATGCCACCCAGCGAAAAACTACCATTGAGCACAATTTGCCGGCGTAATTTTCAAGGCTTGATGAAGGCTTTTCAATGGTGTAAATGTGGCAGTGGCAATGGTATAGTAGAACCACGTTGCCCCATGTTCTAATAAGCTGAACAGAATTCTTTAATCAACAGAACCGTTTAGCTTACACATTTCACAAGTCTACAATTCTACAAAGAAGAACCCCTGCTGTACAAAATACTGGCCAGCTAAATGCGATGACTCATCTTGAGTCAAGATAATAATGCAGGAAATGATAGCATAAATGTGTCAACCATCGGACACGTAGTTAAAGTATACGCCCTTCACTTACTCCATGCCCATGCCCTACTACAGTCTCTTCTAATAATGCAATTAGAATTAAAGCAGTTTTAACTAAAAATAACAACACCAGAAGATGCAACCAATTCAAGATACGATCCTTTTAATGGTAAAGGTTTTGACTTCATTTTACACTCCTTGCGGACTTGCTCTTTGTTCAAAAAACGTTGCAAATTGTATAATTCTGCACGAGAATTCGGAGTTTTCTTCGTACTTCTCAATTTCCATTCTAAAAGCTACTCGTTTCTTAAGAAAGAATCCTCTAATGTTGTGTTTTCAAGTTTATGACACATTCAAATGATTTGTCATATAACATAATAGACGAGTGGAAGAAGTTGTCAGTTATAGTCATTCTTAAATGGCATTTGCTACTAAAGCAAAAAAACACGAAGATTACACCTGCAGCATCTCTCAGAAATTCCTTATCATTTCCTCCTAGTTCCTAGTAATCGAGGAAGGTAACGCAGAAACGAAATGGCAAAAGCCACAGTAACCACCACTTCCTAAAATTGCGCTCGCGTTCCTATTTCAGGGTAGTAATGCATTATGGCATGCATTTCAAGAAACTTGCGACAATGCGAACTGAAATTTGCTTTTCCGTTTAGGTCAACGTCCATTTCCCCCGTACACATCGTAGAGAGCTAACGTCGGACAGAAAGCGTGTCATATAACTGCAATTAGCATTTTGGAACTGGAAGGAGGGTAATTGTCAGCCAGTCATCAAGGCCATAATACACGACAGCCTCCAGCTTGATTTGAGCGTTATCCGCACTCCAATCTCAACGCTGTT
>VRMD01001303.1:0-17689 GCA_009872375.1 Sminthurides bifidus
ATGAGTACTACCGGATGCATAAACTTTCGAACTTTTCTGCCAATCCGGTGAAATAATGTTGTCATGGGAAAATCCCAGACTATCCAGCCAACCCCACGGCAAATTTCTTCGAAAAAGACTTGCGCTCAAACTTGAGTGAGAAATACTAATTAGTCAAGAAAGGAAACAAGAGCTTAAGTTATTAGGAAACCAGGCTCCAAATCTGATTTCCAACCAAGTAGGAATTACTTCTGAATGATCCACGGCTGCGACTTGCAAAACTGGATTCCATGTCCTTTCTTCCTTGGCAAAACCTTCGGCGTTGGAATGGGCTTGCTGCTCCTTTTAGTCGACCGCTCTCCTTTTTTCGCTCCATTAATTCGGTCAATGAGAGAAGGATGACTTTGGAGCGGGTAACCTGCTGAATTCCTAACACCTTCATTGTGCCTGGTGTTGGACGAACTCACAAAACTGGAACTTCCGTCCGCCTCATGAATGACTCCCATCCCATTGATTTTGGAATTCGCACTTTTCATTTCCTCCTTGTACCGGGCCCATTGTCCGGCAAGCCGCGGCAGAGATTGTATGGCTTTGATTGGTATTTTGTTCTTTTCAAAGTCATTTGAGAGTGAGGAATGAGCATTTACATTTACCCGTCCCTGCCTCTCCTCAGCCCTTCCAGTGTCAAAACTACGGGACTTTGCTCTTGAAAAACGAGATGCCACTTCTACACCGACTGCTTTACCGTTAGTCACGGCATCAGACGCACCTTGACTTCCTGACGGTGGGGCAGGCCGCTGTAATGAAATCGACGCCGCTGAGGCTTTTCTGAATCGATTAATTTCACTTGGACCACTGCCACAGCCTTCTCCTTGACTCTCTCTCGCACTTTCCCTGTCCGGAATGTCAGGAGGTTGAGGATTTGTGAGCTTCTGATCGCAGTCGTTACAAGTTTTATGGCTGGGATGATTGGTTACACAAAGAGGATTCACTTGACGCTCCAGCGGAGAGGAAAATATATTTTCAAGATGCCGCGGCGAGGGCGATTCTCGAACCCATACAAACGTGTTGTATCGCCGGTAATGCATCAGTCGGACGTTGTTCTCGCTATCCTCACTCACATTTTCTCCGCTCGTCCCATGATGGATGCGAAGTCGGGAATGATGCTCACTAGCCATAATTTTACAACAACTCTAGCTCAATTTATCTTGTGCTACATGCATTACACCTGAGAGTTTACTCCACCTAACTTTTATCCAATACCCAAGACGTTGAGGATTATAAACCGAAAAGTTGCCGGACTGACGCTGCTGAACAATTTTTCTCTTTAATTTATGAAGCCCAAGAACTTTTTCAATTTCCAGCACGCTCCAGTCTTCACCAACTCAACTGTGGCCGGCCAAGTCACGTAGACCAGGGAAAAAGCTCATCACCTTACTTTTTTGCATCTGGAGCACGACTTTTGCATTTCAGATATCGCAACAGATGGTCATTTGCGTCAGCTAATACGTTGCCAAAAAGCTTGCGAAATCGGTGGCTGAACAAACTCAATTCCCTAATTTGACTTTCACCTCCTTCCATCGTCGTCGTCTGTGCAAACACACGATTCGAACTACTCTCAACCAAGCAATTCTACCTCAGCACTCCTACTGCTGTCACACGAACAGAGGAGAAAGCACATACACACAACCTAAGCCAAAAGATCAGCTTTTTCTCCGCTAGGTGGTAGTAACAGCGCTTATAATCCTCCAATACTTTCACCACCATCCCGAGTTAATTTCAGCTTATTACTTGAACATTACGTGCATTTCGAACCTCATATACCTTGATCCAAGCCCATTTATTTCAAGGGCTTAGAACTGACTGAAGGATATTAAAAAAATAAGTAATACCAGGGACTTACAATGCATTCCTTGCTTCCGCACAAGTAAAGAAAGATGGAGAGGGCGACGGAGCATAGTGTGACCCTGGGTAACTCGGCGAACGAGCCCTAATGATTTTAGGAATTTGAATCGTCTTATTTTGCCGCGACCTTATGTTCACATATGTCACCGTCATGTCACTTAATAACGTTTCGAATCCGGACATTTTCCCCTCGTCATCTTTCCCCGAGCCACCGCCACCACTTCCAGACCCGGCTGAAGAGGGTGGATTAAAACGACCGCCAGTATCATTAGTACTGGACCTTGCAGAATCTCCGCCAAAGAGCGGCAATCCAGGTGAAATGGGTGACAAGATAGTCAGACCCCTGGCAGAACCAAAGCGCAAAGGTGACGATTGCTGAGCCGTGACGGGCAAATGGGATGTAATCCGAGAAAAATCCAAGCTATTACTTGACATTCCGGTAAATTTTAATGGTGATGGACGTCGTTTGGACTTTTTAGTGCCTCCCTCATCCTCTACTGCCTGCTTCTCCCCGGATTTCATAGAACTCATTTCCCCCAACGGAATACCACCCTCCTGCGTCTCAAAACTTTGGTCACTGCCATTAGATTGAACATTTGTCCCGCTGTCTACGCTCAAAGCTCTGCTTGTGGTTTCACCCGATGTCGCACTGCGTTGAGGGCTCGCTGTCTCTGATGGTGGGGTGCTTGTAATAATGTTTATTGCTTGGATTAATGGGATAGGGAAACGACTTCGGACGTACGCTTGCACCAGCGCCCTCTTCTTGGTCGCCAGCGGATTCCATATTTGTTGTTTGCAGTGGTTCAAATTTACCCGGCAATTCACTTCCACCAACCAACATGCAGTAAAAGATACTACCTAGCTTTCCGCAAAAAGCCGAGTTCTCAGTAATCCCGATTGTCTTTAGTTTTTTCTCTCGTCCCTTATGAGCCACACTTCACTGCGTGAGTTGCAATATCTGATATTCTGACATCTTGCGATTTAATTATCCCTTATTTGTTGCCTGTCACAGCCACTCACAAACAACAGATCACACGCCAAAGTGAGCTCTAAGGGCCACCGAGAGAGATGATGGGAGGAAGAGGCATTCGGAAGAAAATCTTCAGATCCGCACCTTTTCAATATTTCAGCCACTCCAAACAAAGAAAAGCTTATCGCTGGAGAGCTGCCCTTTGGGAGGTTGAGCCTAATGTGTTTCCTTTATATCAGGACTTTGTTCTAGAAGTTCTTTGCCAAATGTATACATAGCACATTTCGTATCTTCCAAAAGTGAAACGTGGATTTTCGCGCAGCTCTCGCTCTTCCAGCAACTGAGAGTTAAATCATGGAAATGTGAACGCTGCTGAAATCCTTCAATTCTCGTAAACGTGTCTGCTATTGCTATCCCAGGTTCCGAGAAATCTTTTTAAATCCACAGAATTATACGATACGTTGTTCACCTCCGGGTTGTTTATTTCATCAAAATCACGTGTTTAATATCATGCAGATAGACGCGATCCAATGTGCCACGGCGAGCTGAACAAAGTCACGGACTGGAAAGAAAGAACTGAAATGGAACTCCAACATCCTCTTCTTGTTTATCTTTCTTTGTTCTGGTGTGCTCAACCGCATTCTATCAAGAGCCGTGAAGAAAATTCAATTTCTCTCCTCCATTCGCACAACTTTTTCCAAGACAGGCTTTTTTGAACGCATCACAATGTTTTTTCCTTCAACGGAAACTCTAGTTGACATTTTCGGCTCAAAACTTCATACACTGTTACTGTCCTTATTCGAAGCACGCAGCTCGGATGAACGCACAACCGTCTCAGCTAAGCAACCTTAAAGAGTTTTTCTTCCAGCTTTAATTTGATTTTCTTTGAATTAACTCAGGTGTGAACTGGAACTGGAGATCGAGCTGCTCATTGTTTGCTCTCTAATCCCCTGCGTCACCTCCACCTTTTGAACGAGACTGATCAGCACTACAATACATTCGCTCCCAAGCAAGTTTCATACTGTTTTTCAGCTCATTTCTGCTCACCACCTCACGATTTCATTAACGCTGCTTAGCTTCATGCCAAGAAGGAACTGATGAAAATTAAGATATTCAGCACAGCATCCCGCGAACCTTGCACTTGGCACTTGTTCGGACGGATGTAACCGTTTCTTATAGATGGTTCAAGAACTTCATCTACCTCCACAAGACTATATTCACGTATACATCTGCTAACTTCTAGCGAAACTGCGACCAGGTTTTCTAGAAACGTGTACTTGATGAGATTACGCAGTTTCTGCACACCTAGCCGCAATTAATTCCAAACCGAAACCACATGTTTTAAAACACTCGGTTGGTGACGCATCATCTCCTCCGCACCGAAGATACCACAACTTTGCTTAATTTCGAATTCACTCAATGTTGCAGTAAAAGAAGCCGACGACATTCAAGAAGAATTCAAAAGACACCAATATCAGGCACCTTCACCGCTAATATTTGCACATTCGTCTAAAGTTTTCATTCCCGAGCACTTGAAGACCAACAACATTTACAAGCTAAGCAAATACCACAAATGTCACAACGCTATCCCTCCTGCGGTTCGACACTGCAGCGGTGAGGTGTGCTTCCTCAGGGATAATTACACGCCAATTGGGCTCTGGCAACTGGTATGGCACACTTGTGCAGAGCGACGAGTTCTTTACTTCCTTCCAACCGGAATAAAAGGTGAGTAAGGCAATCGCACTGTTCAAGTATCGAAAATCACTCCACGGCCATGGAGCGGAGCAAAACTGATACGGAGCCCATACACGCCTTGAGACTTGATGCCCGCCTGCAGAATTGCTTTACCTTGTGCAACACTCTCGCTACTTGTTACCAGCAGGAGACTTGACTTTCTTTGGACTGCTGTGGCGTTCAATTGTACCACACCGGGGGGAACGATTCAGGAGCAATTCTACAAATGATGATTCTATCAGCCTAACCTCTAGCTTCCTCTGGAAAAGCAGCTGACTGAATGAGGCGATGACAGGAGCTTAACTGATCCACTCTTTTGCTTTCCGGAACTCGTGCTTTCTCTGCCGGAGAAAGCAACGCTGTAGGCATGGCACACAATGCTGTCCGCATACCTCACCACTGACTCCATGTGTGCATGTGTGTACTTTCTCCTGCCCTACAGTTTTCGATACACCTTGCAACTGTCAACAAGTCTGCTCGTTGCCTAGGCTCCAGTCGCTTATTCCCTGTTTTAAATTTCTTTTGTTTTTGGTAACATGAGGCTGAGGCTCCCAGGAGACCATGGCTTTAAACAAGGTTCGGAAACATTGTAAAGCCTTCCGTTTTACTAAACCATCCTTCACTCGACACAGATTCGGGCATGTTCAAACGCCCCGGAACGGTAATTAGCTAACTGGGAAATGCTGCTCGAGTTCTAGGAATGCCTTCAGGGTGGTGTTTCGGCCCCTTTCTACTTGCGACAATCCACGACAACATTTGCATATTTCAAGTCCCCCATTACACATCCACGTTCCCGCTTACCCAGACTGAGGCCTTTGATATACGGAAACACTGTTAAGAAAACAACCAGCCTGGAGCAATTCCGAGTTTAAGAACAAGTAGATCGTACTTCCGCCCCTTCTCGTCCTTGCAACTACTAAATCTAGCGTGTGTCTAGCCGTAAAATCGTGCCTACTTACTTTGTAAGCTACCCCGGCCTTTGTAACGGGGGTATCATTAATACGGGCGAGAAATCAATCAAAATCTGCTCCAGCTCACATGCAAGCAGAACAAGCCTTCAGGCATGATTTAATGAGCTGCCGAATTCTTCAACTTTGTCTAATTTCCTTTTACCAAGTCGTCCACATTGTAAGCGAGCGAGAGCAACAGAGAGCGAATGTGAGCTCCCATGACCTTGGACCGAACATTAAGCTCTTTTCACTCCCTCCCTCTCTCGCCATTTAAACTTTGAAAATGATATGTTACAGCACAACGCATAGTTTCCATCCCATCACCGAGCGGAAGGATGAAATACACTAGTTTTTTTCTCACAAGCCAAGTCAAACTATCGACGTTAATCTTAGACTCTGAAGTTGTTCAAATTTTCATCATTCCACGAAACCTTGAAAGATTTAACGATGGAGGAAAAACCGAGCGATGGTGATGTGCCCGGTTTGCATTTCTCTTACGCTCCGTCTCATAATTGGTATTGACCTTAAGGCGGATAAGCATCAAACTCGCAATGGCAAATAAAGAGAAATTGTTTTCCACCATGGAACCAATCACCAGTTCCATCGCACATACTATCCCGAGCTGCCTATCACGTAAGCATCAGGGGAACGGAGTGAAGACAGACGTGGCTTTTCCAGAGTACAATTTCGATGAAAACGTTTGCATTTTACGTCTGCATCCTCCTTCCAGTACCAGTACAGAGGATACCGGGGCCAATCTCCGGGTTAAGAGAAACACCACTGAGATGGAGGCAAAATTGGACTTTCTATTAACTTTCACTTTGCTTTTGCCTCCTGTTTTATTTACTATTTATGACCCTATTAAAGCTTGCGTCACTGAATATTTTATCATGAGAAGAAACTGTTGTGATTAAAAGTCTGCTGCGCAGCGTAAGTAAAATGACTTGTTCTAAGCCACCTACGTAAGAGCTTGGTTCGCGGAGAAACAACCAAAATTATTAGCCGAAGAAGGATACACCACCAAAGAAATAGGGCTCGAAGAAAGCCTTGCCTTTTCCTTCCCGAGCTCATTAGCACAAAGTTGTAGAGCTGGACGTCATTTTTGGCGGATTTTACTACGTGTCTCACGCCTCACGTGTTCGAGAATTCCATCCAATTACCCGCCCTGTTTTATTCGTCTCACTCACTCCGTACCAGCAGTACCTGCTTCGTTCTCATATTAGCATAATGAGTGCTGATTAATAATTAGTTGCTGTCCTGAAAAAGCAATGCAGTCTGGGATTCTGGGATCGTACACACAGTGTATACAGCCCAGTGTCAGTCCCAGGTAATGGATAACTTCCTCGACAGAGACGTAATATCCTCTGCGTTTACTTTAATTATGCAGTGACTCAATTTCGTAGTAGGAAAGTTCAATGCAAGTATTCGCAATTACTTAGCGTGATTTAAAACCAACGGTGTTTTTCCACACAGGAAACATTTCATCCTTGGCAACTATGAAAACGTCGCAATACAAAATTAGCTAATTATAGCACTCTTCTTGGACTGTGTTCCTTCCCTTTCTTGGCATAGGCTTTGGCACAACAGTTCGTAAAACCATCGCTCTCGGGTAGATCATCACGGGTAATTAACATTTTACTGTGAGCTCTCTCAGCTAGTGCAAATTCCACAGTAGTGACACAGTAGCATCACGTCAACTCTACCGTAACCCAAGCCTGCTCCTGAGCTTACGATGGCTCCGCTGACGTGTAAATTCCAACCAGTTGTTTACTCAACCTAAGCAGTTTACTCGAAACGATAAGGAAAAGAAGATACAATTTTATACACTGGCAAAAAGTAAGAGGACACGAACCGATTTGGATTATGCTCATGAAGCCAGTAATGCGGCGTGTGTGCGATGAAGCCATATTTTCGCTCTCGGCCAAGTCGTCTCATTTCGGATCGGAAGCTTTTCATTCTGCTTGCCATTAGTAAAATCGAATACGGTAGTCAGCTGGTTATCGGACGGGAATTGCTTTAGTGTGGCGCACATTTGTAACGTGGCATTAGCTTGAATTATTGGTATCAACAACCACTGTTAACCACATGACTGACTATATGAACAAGTTCAAATTGTATAACAACAGGAACATTCGTCCTTCCAAAGCTTTTAAGCATTCCACGATGTAATGTAATCCAATACTTTCTTGTGTGATTGAAGCCAAGCGGCGCTTTTGGCATTAGTTACTCTATCTGTCGATGGTAGTGAACAGCTTTCAGCTCTGAAACTCAATCCAGGCTACACGTCGGTGAAAACTGGTCACTAAATGGTTACGTCCCAAAAACTCCTGTTCCGAGACACACTTCAAGTATAATGTCATTACAGGATCAATATCAGAGTCAAGAGAAACAAACCATAATTTCACTTGCGAACAAAACAATGCCGTAACAGAGCGAATTTACTCTGATTTTCCACACCAGAAATCAATCTGCTAAAAATCTGACTACCCAACACTGCTTTTCACTTTGCAAAAATAGGTAAATCCTCTTCACCAGCGAATACAACAGTGCCATTAACCAGTCAAGGGTGAAAAACACCACAACCCTCTTAGGCTGGACAATGAACAAGAGACACTTCAGACACAGAAAAGTCGAACAATAGCGCTGGCTCTGATAACACAACTTTCCATATTCACTTTCAGCCAAAAAAGAGAAAGAAGAGGCTCACAACGCAGTGGGACTAGGCCTTGCAGTAACCACCTTTGTGATAATTTGTAGCTAGTCAAGTCCTTCTGGTTCTCAAGTGCTGTTTTAGAAAACTCGACTGCCAATTAAATTTGTTAGCCTACTGAAGCTAAAAAAATCTGGTCCCAAATGGCAGCATCTCCAGATTTTGCGACCGACCTCTAAAGGAATCCTCTTTGTTCAACAACACGTTGTAGCAAACAAAGCACTTACTGTACCTACAGCAACTTTTTAAGCATTGACTATGAAACCTGAGATGGCACTTTAAATTTTTCGCATTTAAAATAATCAGTTCCTGTCACGGCTGTCAATGTCTGCGCACTGCACTGACGTCAATTAGCTAACTGGTTAAAATTGCTCGAATTATCTTAGCTCCGCTAACAGGATGTCTATAACTTAATGTATGCACATGTCCGGTTTGAACTGCCTCTCGTATAAATTAAAAGGTCTCCGCTTCGCATATTGTACCAGTAGAAATTATGTATGCTGGCAGATTGTGTGTATGTAATGCGTGATATTTTGATATAAGCAGCATCTCTCACAGTCTCACACCATTTCCTTCGTAGATTGGAAGGACTACGTTGTGAATTTGCCAGAAAAACATCATAGACTATAGTAAATGGAGGGAGGAAAAGGACAAGCTCGCCTTTTGAGCTCTTTGCCAATTGCGTGAGCATACAACGCCAAAGGTTTAATCATGCATCGTAATTCTTAAGTACAGATGAATATTGCCCTGATCCCGAAACCTTCCACGCTCTACTACACACAGGTAATGAGGTAAAAACATGGTAGAGAAGACCCAATGTACCTGGAAGATCGTCCAGTATTCCATACTCTTGCCAGTGAATACAGTACAAAACTTACGTTTGCACCATGAAAACAAACTTGTTCCCCAACCGGAAATTAAATATCGAATAAGCTGGTGCGTACGAATTCCGGGAGGAAATAAAAGCTTTTCACCTTCTCACAGACTCAATTTGTGAGCTGGCTACAATTACTTCAAAGAAAGCACGCACACTACCGTGAACATCCTCCATGAGAAGAGCTAGAAGGCAATACCATTCCAAAACCTGATTCCGCTCATCAACTTCTACAGTCTACTAACCTGAACATGGCATGTGCCGCCCGATGTTGTTGCCTGGTGGACACGCTCCGTGACAAAATGATTTTGCCACCTTTCCGTGTCATGATTTGTTTATCCTCTGTGCGAACTTGACTGGCAGTCCGACTTTCACCAAAAGTGAAGCTTCGACTAGGTCCGACGATCATTTTCCCCAGCACTGGATTCCTCAATACACGATTTGCCACACTATCCGCAGATTCACTGCAAGGCAGAGCCAGCTCATTCTTGCCACTTTTGATCATCATGGCACCGCCTCCCTGTAACGCCACCTGCCGCTCACCCGACCCAGTTCCAACGGCCCTGGAACCTGAACCATTACCTCCGACACTGGCACTTGGATTAGCCCCTTGTCCCCCTGAACCCCCATCCCCCTCATCGTCGTCGTCAGGCTCACAAACAATAGGACTGTTGCACTCTGAGTCTCCGCTCCCAAGGTAAAACTTTGGAGTTTCCTCCTCACAAATGGAATTTTCAGGACCGAGGCTCGTAACTCGCTGCTGTTGAGTGAAAACAACGCGTTTCTTCACCGTCTTTTTCACGGTCCTACTCTCGGAAACTTCAACCACCTCTTCCTCCTGATCAGACATTGTCAATGAAGTGATTTTCACCTTCCTGCACTTGAATTCAAACTGTTTCTACAAGAATCACAAAAATCACTGCAAAATCACTGCAAAATCCCCACGCAACACCATTCATGAGGCACAAACTACAACTGAAGAGCTTACCGCGAGACCTGAATGCTTATTTTTTGGCTCTGATCCCGGCTCTTGCTCTGCCGCAGTATCACAAATTTTTTTCGTAACGTAACATCCGCGAAGTGTTGCACAAACTCCTCCTCGTGTGCTGCTGCTTGTGCGAAAATACACACACACTTCACTTGAGAGCAATGCCAATGAGCCTGGGCAGCTGAAGCCAAAACGGAACGAGCGAGTCATTCCACAGTATGAATTCCAGCACCAGGAGGAGACACTTTTGCTCATCCAGAGAAACCTTTCGGGGTCTTGTACTTTGTCGCACCAAATGATGTTTGCCCAAAGAATTTGTCACATTACCAACTTCTAGCTATTCAATTCCGATCCTCAACTCCCGCCTCTGTCCTCTCTTGCTTTGAATGTACAAAGATGACTCGAAGCACTAAAATCACAAATCAAAGTTCCCCATGACCGAAGCCAACCTCCCAAAAGACATGACGGTAACAACGAGTCACCGAACTTCTTACGAAATATGCTCGCGTAACACCACCACACGATGCCATCAGACACCGTACTTTCCTTCTCAACGTTTCAGTTCTACTGTCCGTCCACCAGTGAACGGCAAGATCCTGAATCAGGACAAAAAACCCGTGTTTCCAACTCCAGGCTCTGTAAGCCAGCTACTCTGTCCTTCTACGTGGAAGGTCTACTTGACTAGGATTTTCCCGTTCGAGCAACGAGAAAGTGACGGATCCGAAAGTGTGACGAGTACAAAATCTCTCTCAACAACAAGCACGTTGTTCGTCAACTCAAGAGCTCTCAGCTGTCCCTGTCTGTCTCTGTGGTTAGGCTGATGAGAGCCTCCTCCAACCTGACTGCGCTTCATCCTCTAGTCCGTACATAGTAAAACCCTTAGCTCGGAGGCTTGCAGATTCCCAGACCTCCCGTCCAAGTGCAGGTCGGAAATGCAGAATCACGAACGCGAAACATTCACAGAAGATTCAGTTGTGGCAACGACTGCAAGTTAAACAAGCTCGCAGATACTGCTTCAGTTAGTGTAACTTGTTACGTCCTCCACTCCACATACTATTGTCAACAACTTGTTTCTCCAATCCTATAGTTATTACGCTAAGGCGCATTTTTCTGCCTCTCCCACATGCGTTTCATTCGCCTCTTTTCAACTCCACCAATTACACCGTCTGTGATTCTTCTCTCCCTCATCACATTTGTTTGCTCAGCAACACATGTAACAATTTTCGGCATGTGTATACAATACAGGTTTTGATTTAACGACGAAATCAGGAACGAAGCTGCCTGCCCACGCTCAACTTGGATAGCATCTTTTGTTCGCCAGCCATTGCTTAATTCTCCTTTTGGAAGTGCCAGCGGCTAAATGTTTACTATTCAGCAAGGAAATTAAATGAGGTGAGATAAGACGTATTTAAAACTTGAGAGTTTGACGTATTTTCCCAGAATAAGGCATAGGTAAACGAAAGTCTTCGAATGAACCGCTCATGACACAACGCCGGATTCCAGGAAACCCTAATTCCGTGCCGGTTTCAAGCTAGGAGACTACTTGAAGAATAATTTAAAGCGTCTCATACCCTGATACTATTTTTGCCTCATATGTGCGCACTACTTGAATTGAATGTCAATTCGACTATAATTTGCCCGGCTTTAGACGACTACCTCTCGCTCAACTTATGAATTTTTGAACGGCTTGTCACATCATTTCGGAACCGGGGGCCATTCCTCGGAAATTGAGGCGAGAAATCCAAAAAGGAAACGGGAAATCCTTCACTTAACATCAGCATTATGCAAAGCTGAGGATCAAACGGAGATAGCGCACTTTCTGTGGGCGTGATTCCATTAAATATTTATGCCAACAGTCACACAATCCTTCAAACCAAAGTTTCGAACTTTAAAGGAGCCAATACAAAATAATGTGAAGGAAAAGTTAGTCGATGAATTACGCACATGATTTGAATATCCAATTTAACAGCCACGAGTTCGCAAGACAAAAGAGCCGAGAGTATTTGAAACCCGAGAGTCTAGACGCTGGAAGAGAAGCCAGGAGGCAATAATGAAAATTATATCATCAACCATATTATACTATACCGCTTACGAGATGAAAGTAAATCTTTCCAACTGGCAGAAATATATTCTTTTAAACTTTTAACTCAGCCGTAAAAAATTGCCCGCACATCCGCTCGCCATATTTCTTATTACTTTCAGCCTCAATCTCACAGCTCTGAACTGCAATTCGTGCCACTTACATCGCCTCCAAAGCCAATATAATGGGCCGCAAAATCTTTCATAGCTGCCGATCTTCCTCTCAAATTCAGACTTTTTCTAAGTAATGGGAGTCCTTGGTCTCTCTCCTTCCTATCATATTTCTGAACTATGTACAATGCTTTTGGCATGGCTTCACGTTGGTAGTCATGCGACTGCTGCCACCAACTTTTCATCCTTTTGGTGAATTGTGCTTTTATTGCCGTCGGTAGGCACTCTCCAACTGTTTTATTTGATATTGTAACCGAATATTTCAAACAATCATCTTTAAGTATCGCCTTACTCCTTACCAGCAGCCCACCCAAAACTCCTCGAGGTTCAAAGCACTGTCTCCGATAGCAGAATAGCTTGATAAGTTGCGTGTGCGAATACTATAGCGAAGATGTCATCTTTCCCAGAAAGATAAGCTGAAATACTAGACATAAAAGCTCTTCAAAGAGGTCCTTCAGCCTGCCTCAGGAGTTGCCAATTCTCTTCCCCTGTAAGTAACGCTTTCACTCTTGGATGATCCCAGACAAGTTTCCTTGCTCCACAGTTTATTTAATGAAACAGGACGTTGTAACGTGCCAAAGGGGAAGTTATACAAGAACATGGGAAGAACAGAGTCCTTTCACTCTGGCCAAGAAACCCTTCCAACATCTAATGAAAAAGTCGTCTTTTTCTTACAATGAATGAGCTAGATCTGGGTACTTTGCCGCAAATTCATATTAGTCATGACCTATCACAGGAACTTTCTCTTGGCCATGCATTCGCTCGATTCCAATAGCAGAAATTCTATAACCAGGTCACAATTCCATCTCCAGTGAACGGGAGTTCTCATTCTTGATGCATTGCATCGCATGGCAATTACCCGTTTCTCTTCGACTTGAAGGGTGTCCATTTTACAAGCATTACATGACACAATACGAGCTAAAGTAACACCAAATCTTCACGCTTACATAGGACCCCAGCATAGTCTCTACGAGCCCCGGTGCTCGTCATAGCATGACCTGATGACAGCTGTCAACTCCCACGGACTGCAAAGTGCATGGTATGCTTGTCACGCGAACCCTTAATTTCGTCGTATATTATTTTAACTCGCAGAAAATCCCACTTTACCTGTCAAATTTGACACGGATGTCAAAAAGGAATGCAAATTTTACGACTTTGAGCAAAAACACCCCAAAGCCCAGCCTGAAAGCCAAGTCCGCTCAGCTACAATAGTTCTCATTTCGGCCAGTGCGTAGATACCCGATTCTGTAGATCTTTTTCTAGCTCTTTTTCGAGATTCAACATGCATTAAAACTAGGTCTTCTTGCAACTTATTCCTCCTCTAGAACGGATAACTTCTACAGGAACAATCCCTTGGAGACACTAGCCTATGCGACAGAGGAATGAAGATTTAATAAAAAATAGCAAAGATTTTTCGCGACAAAAAAGTTCTATATTTTGCATTGCTAATAAAATGAATTCCATCTCCACACTGAAACCATTAACGTATCGTGTAACACATCTCCGTCTCTTCCTTCATCTTTAACCTTCCGACTCTACTGCCGAAAGTCGAGCCTGCCATGGCGACCGAGCCGCACACTTACTTAAACAGCACTTCTTGAGGCTCCTTAACTTTATTACCAGCAACACTCTATAAAATAACTGCAGCACGAGAGAATCTATCAAAACGACTACCCAGTCATCATAAATTTTTCCTGGTGTAGGCGTCGGAAAGAACCGTCTCGACTTTCGCTTTATCGAGCCGCCTAACGAAAATGTATCCTCGTAACATGGCATTAGCATTGTGACTTCGTTTGGCTGCAATATCAACGTCAGAAGTACAAGCAACTGACTCTGTTCTCATCTCAGGCTAGAATTCTTTGCCTTTTCTTTCCGCCTTATCGCATTATCGTTAACTTTTGGCAGATGCAAGGATATTGCTGAGAAAATGGCGGAAAAATTTGCAAAATATCTTCATTTTGGCTAAGCATACCCCATGGCCCAGAAACTGTAGCAATTTTTCCAAAAATATGGCGATGAGATACTGAACATCGTTATCTCGTCTCCTCCGCTTGCAATCTTCTCTTACAAGAAGAAAAATTCCGTCTATCTCGTTAGCTTCCGCCTCCACCCTTACAACCATTTACAATGTCTCAAGTCCCAAAGCCGAGGATCGAAAATTCGCCGAAAATTCTGCACCAGAATAAACCCTCCGTGCGAAAATTACCACATGAGTTTCCAAACTAAGGGGACGCCAAAGCTCTCAAAGGAATTCACATTCACACGGAGCCAAGCCGATCAATGAATAATCCTCCGTGCATACTTGTTTACGTTCGCAGTGTCTTCGCTATCTGATGTAATACTTTCGATTCTATGGGAGCATGCAGCTCTGAAACTCCACGGTTCTGTCAGCATCCGTAGTCAGCAACACTATCCCAGGCTCATTACTTCCTCCCTACTTTCTTATCCATATCAGCGAAATTTCTTTCTCTCCTCTCTTCTCCTCCATATTTTCAATACCCAGTTACATAATTTATGCCTCGTCATACGTTATGCTCTCGCCCTTTTCGTAATTTGAAATAAGCAGCTGAACTTCAAATCAGGGAGTTGAGAGGAAAAGTTGAGTGGGCGCGAGTCGTTACTAGTTAGTTACATTGTGCCAGGGTACAAAAAAATGGTAAAGGCACTTGCTTGGCGGCTGGCCCATATTCTGATCTAAAGACCGCGAGACACAGGTGATGCACTAAAGTTGAAGAATGCGAACGGAATACGATAGACCTGGCTGACATGAGTCAGATGGTTTGGAGATGACGCTGCTGAAATCACATTTATTCCGCCTATGCTCCTCAAGACAAGAGGCAAACCCTGGGGGGTAGCTCGCAATTCTTTCAAAATCGAACAGCTCGCTAATTTGGAAAGGCGCTGGTGGATGAAATAAATCCTGCAAAGTGTCGGCACGAGAAGATACATGTGCTGCATGTAGGACTTGAGGATGATTTGGACCGTTCTTATGCCCAGGCACCAAGACTCTAAGCTACATTACATAATTTATATTAGCAAGCATAAAGTTTGACGATGCTTCCGGCCCGGCCCGTTTTCACTTGTGCATCTGTCGACCGCATGACAGATTCCGTTGCGGTAAAGCAAAAGTGTGAAGAGAGGCATCTGTGCGGGAAAAGGGGACTGATGAACGAGTGACTGACTGACTCAATAACGTGTTCGGAATGCGTGCGAAAAATCAGTAAATTATTACAGCCAGACTTGGCTCAACTGAAGCATGCATTGACGAAGCCGTGAGCAAGGACGGAGACAGGAAAGCTTCGTCATGAATACCTGCATAATTGGCTTAGAGCATCACAGCATATGTGAATCATATTTGGTAATTCAGCACTTTATAAAGCCCACCTACGCAATGCACACAAGTAGTTTCTCTTTTTATGGTTCATGGTATGGTGCCAATGCATGTGGTAGGACTGTTATCCATCAACAGAAAGTTTCGCGAAAGTAAACAAGATGCCGATCGGATGAAATAGAGTCTTGTTTATAGTTAGAGATTTTGTAGGAAGACACACCAAGTTTGAGCATGCATTAAACGCCGATTTAAAAAAAATGAAGTGATCACGGTGCTCACATCAAAAGTTATAATAATTTTCAGCGTGCGGCTACCAAATGAGAATTAAAGTAGCCTAATTGGACCCAGCTGCTGAAGTAAATGGTTTATGTTATAGTTACGGGGAGAGAATTCGCGTGTCAAGCTGTAAAATCGCTAATTGGCTTACCTATGAGGCCAAGGTACGCATTGGATGTTTCAGCATTGCAACGTTTTCAGCAATGTGAACGATTCGCAGCCAGCGTAGGCAGAATCCAAGGAACATGAAAAAAGAAAGAAATCAACGTTAGTAACTCCTCAGAATGAATCTTAGGCTCCTACTTTAGCTGAAGCTATTCTTTAGCTAGTATCTGCGACACCTAGTGGAAACTCGCACAACTACAAATTAGCTTTCTCTCGCTAGCTCTCACAACATTAGCCAAGAACTTCTCTTGTAGCAACTTTTCCAACTGCTTCGAGAACCAGTGTAATAAGCTCAGACTTTTGCAAATGGAAACTGCTATTTCCATTAAGCATCAATTCCTTCTTTTTTAGCGCAGGTCTTGATTTCACCATACTCCAGCCATGCTCCAGCCATGTTTTTCAAGCAATAGAAACGACTGTTTCCTTGACTTTGTTAAGACTCTCATCACGTTTGATTGTCTTCCAAATTTAGAACAAGTTACACCGAATCAGACTTTAGGAACTTTTTTTCCGCTCTTTACGCAGGAACAGCGACGTCATTGCTTGACTTGTACTTCTATCGAGCACCAACTTCCGAGTTTATGCATCTAAAAAGTCCCAACTTCAAATCTGTGCCTTTCTCACTTCAGTTTGAACAAGGGTGTCCGTGAACAGGGTTTTTCTACTTACTTTAGACACGTAATTCAATAATGCTTAATTGACTAGAAAAATCTATTTTCTGCGCCAGAATTCAAAATACAATTTCAGCTGACTCATCATTTCTAGATTATACACCCATTTTTTTTCTCTTTTAGTGGTTCACCACCAAAGCATGGACCTAATGACCGCATGAAAAAAGTGATTCGAACGAGGTCTGCCAGCTGACTGACTATATAGAACGGAATTCCACTAAGTCCTCAGTGGCTCCAATTACAGGCTGTGACGCAACTGTATTTTTTACCCAAAATCTGGAAGCGTGTAACCACCAACGAAAATTTGCAGGCTTGCTCTCTCCCGAGCCCACTGGAGGGAACATATGCGCAACCTGCTCAAATGGCAAAACTTTCTCCTTCTAAATGGGTACAAGGAGGGAATCTTGCCCTGACTCTCTGGGGAAAGAGCCTAAGACAAGATTTAGTATTGACGCTGTTGTTGGCATCACCCAGCTGTTACTGATACTGGCTCCGACCTTTGCTGCCTCGTCGCACTCTGTTGATCTAAGAAGGATTATAAAATTTATTGGGCATCGTTACATTTTTTCTTGTCACACGTGATTCACTGAATTTTTCCCAATATTTATGGCCCCTATTTTTCTACAAAACAGCAGCTTTTCATCCCTTCTCAAACCTTCCAGCCAATCCGCTCAGGTCTTCTTCGAAGAACTCCTTGCCAATCCCTGCAAAGCAAGTGTTAACTGCTTGCTGTATCGAAAAAGCTTTTCATCATTAACATACTTCAGCTCACACTACGTGGTAGAAAATCTTAGGAAGAAGAATTCTTTTTGAGAACAACAACACTTTTTTATCTCCAATTTTCAGATTCGGTAGCTATGTACAGACTTCTAGAGCTTGTTTTTTC
>VRMD01001304.1:0-17678 GCA_009872375.1 Sminthurides bifidus
TCTATCTATCCTTATTTGTTAAATTCAAGCTATTTTGCAAAGAAAGTGAAAAATATTGTACGACTCCACGAATTTTCTGGTAAAATACCTAGGACAGAAATAAATAAAGCTATCAACCGGCAGTTGTCAGTTTCGGCTGTGAGTCTTGCTATTCACGAGATCAGGAGAGGAACCTGCATCTCCGAAACAAAGCCCTCAAACGATGTTCGCAGGACACGGAACTTCACTAGGGAGTAACAAGATTGACTTCGACGTGCAGTATTTACGAGTGTGTGCATTTCACACGGTGAATCTCATTTTCCTACGTTCCCTTTCTCGTTGTTGATAGCTTGCGAAAGGGAAACTGACGAAAAAGTGCTTTAGAGACTTGAAAATGAACTTAAGTGAAATCCTCGTGTTTTCATTCCTGGAAAATCAAGTGCAATGAAGGTACTCGGAACGAAAAATATCATTTGCATTCCCTGTATGTACTTTAATGCCCGATATTAGCTGTCGGGGATCTGATTTCACGCCTTCTTGTGCAATCTACATTTGAATTAATGTCGATGTAATATGCACATATGCAAATATGCATGGCCTTCTCCGATAACATACTGCGATGTGTGATGTCCCCTTTTTTTGAATCGCACGTTTAAAACCACGCAGTGTAACACTCCAAATGCTAAATTATTATTCACGCCACTAGAGAAGATGGAAAACGATTAAGTATATACGCGACTCCATCTTCCTTGGTCCTGCTCTTCGTCTTGAGAACTTGACTCTACCTTGCTTATGGTCGTGGCCACTTTGAATTGAGACGAAGGAATCCTCGGTTACAGACAGATACTCAACTAAAAACATTGAGTCGCCCTCACCTACTGCAGTTACCTGAAACTCGAGAGAAGAATCAAGAGGAGAAAATTTTCCACTAGGCTCAAGTGCCACCAAACGAGGACAGATGCACAAGTCTTCGGTAAGAAAACCGCCTAAATGTAACAACTGAACGACTTTCACCCACCAGCTTGCACGATCCTTATTTTCGAGAGGTGAATTCCATTGTCTTGGCAGCTTCTTGAGTATTATTGTCACGCGTGCCGTGTACGATTGCATGGTAGGGAAAGCCACAGGGAATTTTTCACCCTCATGTACATGACACACACAACCACTTTGGGATTTGACGAGCTCAACTTCCCAGACGAAATACTTTGACATGAATCCGAGCTCACACAACGGCACAGGTATTCGTCAGAAAGGCAAACGGAACTGGAGAAAGCCCATACCTGAGCTCCAGTGCCGGGTACCCGTGTAAGACTCACCAAGAGCAATTTGCAGATACAAGTTGATGAAATTCGGGATTTATTTCGGTTCATTAGTTTGAATTCCGAAAATAATAAGGGAGCAACCTTAATACTGTATGAATCTCTGCCTTATCCAGAGAACAGGTATCAACCGACTCCAAACGCAATTATCCACCTACCTGGTCCCACAATTAACGTCGCACTACCTGACAACATGAGCCAAGGACTCATAGTACCATAGAGTCTAATAAATTGTTTGAATTTTTCATTAGTATGGTCTCTCGCACATGCACGACTAGTCCGTGCGATGTCACGGCAATTAGAGCTTAATTTAGCTCGGGAGAAAGTGGAGAAAGCACCTTATGACGGCCCCATTACAAAATGTTCGTGTCCAACGCCAATCGTTATCGTCGCTCAAGTTGTGATTGCAGAAATAAATTTTTTACCCCTCTGCTCATTTTGTAGATTTCATCAAAGGAGACGACACTGAATAATTAAAAGAACTAATTTTCTCCACCATAAGGTAATAAGTTGGTTACAGGTGTCGTGTGGTGTACCTGCGACTTTATTAGGCTTTGACTCTAGTCATTGATTTAACATCATCCTTCCTGTAAAACATCTAGAATTTTCGGCTAGTTTCTAATGCTTGTATCTACTACTAGCTTCTGTTTGTCCAGTTGCAATTGTTTTCAAAGGCAACGGTCGTATTTTTGTCTGTTTGTTTTTTTCATCGAGTTTTTTAATGCGCTGCAGTGCAGTGGATCTAAAGTCGTCTGATACTGCTGCACACTGTGGAATTTTCCCCAGAATCCCAACTCCGCAAAACAATTTACATTGTCTCCCGCAATCGATTTCCCTGCAACCTCCAAAGAGACAGTGGGGAGAAGTGGTAAGTAAATATCCAAGAATTCAGCCCACCAATGCAGTTCTCAAGCTCAATTTGCTCTTGAAGACAAAGGCAGTGAGATATGTGCGAATTGAGAGAATTTTGCACAAGCCTGCAGCTTGCAGCTTGAAATTCCTCCAAATTCGCAATCAGCAAGAGAATCACTTAAACATTACGGAATGCGGTGTCGTCCACTCATTAAGATACAGACGGAAGCACGAGTTTGCACATAACCAGGACCTTACTTTCACCAATTTCTTTGTAGCCTAAGGCTCAAAGTGCGAAAAGTTAGTGTTGTAGCCGTCTATACTGACTATCCATAGCTCCAAGCCGTGTCTACACCACAAACACTTGTAACTACTCATCCTGAATATGTACGAGAACAAGAGGTAGGTTCAGGTTGTTTGCCCGAGAAAAGTTAATTTGGCTCGAGCCAAATAGAAAAAAAATTAAAAGGAGGTCCAAGTCCCAGTACTTGTTAATTTGTTTGCCGATGTGTGCGATAATCTAATAGGTGGTAAAAGTTGCGGCCTCATAGCGGAAACAAAGGCAGCCAAGTGTCATTTACTTCCGCTGTTTAACCGCCCCTCGTTCGGCTTCACGGCCGTATGGAGCCGTGTGCACGAAGTGAATGTATTATGTTGTTACTACACTTTTGCTTTTACAAATCAGCACACAGACATTAGACATGGAGAAAACTCAAGTTAGCTCATTTCAGGCAATAAACATGAGGAGGGAGGGGATTGCGTGGTTACACAATCTGGAGGATTTCCCAAGGAGGAAGTATCCTTCGATATCCTTCCCCGTAATGAGCAATATTATCTTTTTATTGCACTCATTAATGAAGCTTCTCAAGTTTGTGCAATTCCAAGACCTTTGAGTCACTTCTGGCGAACTTTTCCCCACACCTGCCTGCAATTAACCCGTTCACACGGCTCTTCAACACAGTCCGGTTTAATATCACGAACTTTTACACCTGGCACTGTATAGATTATACAGAATCTGAACAATCACTACACAGTCTCATCCTACAGGTTCATCGTCTTGTTGGAAGTCACGCACAGGTAAATTCAGATTGAATTTTTTTTTTGCATTACACCGGACTTGTTGCCAGGGCTGAATTTGGTGTCGGTGGATGAACAACGACTGTTGCTGATTGCAAAACCTTATATGAAAAAGTAGAGAAAGATTGAAAGGAGATTCAAAAATGGAACTCACCGGGGAATTTGCATGGCTACCTCGTCTAGATCGTCCAGGTCGTCGGGTGAGGGTGGGGATTTTTCAAAAAGTCGTCCGGGGGCCAGTGTCAAATGATTAACAGGATTTGAGATGACTCCATTGAAAACGATTATGATTGTGACGGTGATGATTTGCTGGCTTACCGCGAGCCGTTTTGCACACTTGCTCTCGTTGTCGTCTTTCCTCTTCCCTTCGCTGTAAATTGTGAAGACGGAAGAAGAACACGTTGGACATGATACCTGGTATGTCTCTGTCTGACTACGTGTGTGCTTCAGACTCACTCACTCTCTCTCTCTCTCCCTTCCCCAGAACGGCTTTCGGCCCGGGATCCCAAAAATCCTCCACTCACTCCAACCTTGCCTGCCCGCTCCTCTTAGCTGCGAAAGGAGCCTTTGGCCTAACTCTCCGTACGGCTCTTCCAGGCCTGCCTCTACGGCTTGGATATCCGCAACTCTCCCGGCTTCTAGTGCAACAGACTTTTAGCAAGCCCCGCGCTCGCTTGCTAAATTCTCCCGTTCCGACCTACTATTAGTACTATTTTCCCAGCTTTTGCCTTCTTTCTTTCTTCCTTTCCCGTAGTTGGCTTCTCGGTGTTCTCGGCTTGGGCTCTACTCCTGCTGAGAGTCCGTAGGTCGAGTCACAGCTCAGTCAGTCAGCTCCGTTGTCCTTGCCTACGCTGACAGTCACTCAGGTCCTGGAATATAAGTATCACAACAGCAAAACAATCACACATCAGTCAAACATTCGAGAGGGCTGAATGTAAGCCACGTAGGAGACTGCTCTTACTACCCCGTTTCTACTTTCACCGAAGCTATCGGGAAGTTTTCAGCTCCCGCTAATGGCATAGCCACGCAGAATGGCAAAGTATACACACAAACTCAGGTGGGAAATACACACTCGGCAGAGACTGGCTTCAGTGTCAGAGGCAGTATTGAAAACTGTCTGTGTCAATGGAAGGAGAGGGAGCTGGGGCCAAATTGGGAAAACAATGAGAAGAGGCACCCAGGAAGAAGACATGCATGGCAGTAATCATGTTACAAAGCAACCGATGTCATGACATCATTAGCGTCTAAACGATTTCAACAACTCGAGCTTCTCAAATCCCACGCGAACCTTCACATCTTCGTCTTCCCTTCCACAAGAGCGAATTGAACAACTCAGTCAGTCAGTCAGCAAGTCAGCTGGAGTAAAAAGCCTTTCTCCAAAAACCTTTGTCTGCTTCCTTTCACCAACGGCCTATGTACCAACCACAGGCAACTAGAAATGCTACTTGTGCAAGTACCTTCTGATTGTGATCCTCAAGTGTCTCTTGTGTCCCTTTGTGTTTTCTTGAAGGCTGGTTTTGTAAATTAGGTGTATGTCATGCACTGTACCGGGTTTTGGTTCAAGTTTCATTGCATATTCAAAAGACAGTAGGGTTGGACAGGGTATGGCTTGCATGTAAAAGGTTCGTATAATTTTCTGTGTTTCGCTGCAATTTCAAAGCACTTTTGCCTCTTGAAAGCTGTGGAGTTTTCTTGAAATTCGACTGAGATATGGTCGTGCAGTGAGACTAGAGCACGGCTAAGGAGTACCGAGATATTAGATAGGAGTGACAGACTTCTCCAAGTCGGCTTCAGTTGTCATTGTCACTCGATAAGCTCGGTGATAAAGTTATTGATTTGTTCCGCCATTTCCTAATGCTAAAGTCAGGACTATAAATAGGAGTGGGGGATAGCAGGGCTTGTAAACCGGGAGGAAATGCAGATAATTATAGTTTGGGTGATATATAATAGATGGAGAGTAATCAATATCGAAATGTGGTATCCGAAATATTATTCGGTATTGTCTCCGGAATGAGCAAATGGTTAAGAGAATGCTCAAGAACTGACGTGGCTGCTGGTGATATGATGAGTCAGGATTTTTTCTTTTGCTCACTTTGATTTTGAGAAAGTTTTGGAGGGAAGGGCTGCAGGGCCCTGTAGTGTGGACTTGACTTTTCTTAGATTTGAAGGCTTCTTTTACATATTGATCAGTTGCTTCGGGCTACTTAGGGTATGTGCTCTAGTAGTGTGGATGTAGAGAAACCAACGATGAGGTACATCACTTTGTTTGACAAAAATCAAAACAGCTACACGACACAGTTCTAAAATTCTGCAAAAGTGCATCTTACGAAACATGTTTGAAAAGCAAATG
Source organism: Sminthurides bifidus (assembly GCA_009872375.1). Classification (NCBI taxonomy): domain Eukaryota; kingdom Metazoa; phylum Arthropoda; class Collembola; order Symphypleona; family Sminthurididae; genus Sminthurides; species Sminthurides bifidus. The sequence goes on from VRMD01001304.1 coordinate 5,578, forward strand.
ATGGAATGATGAGGGATGACGTAACTATGTAAGCGGCTCATGTTTCTTTGTTTGTGATTCGGGTAATTGAAACTATCATTACGGTTTTCTAATTAGTAGACTAATTAGGGGAGAAAGGTGTTTGATTTCATTCATTTCTGTTGTATTTACATTAACAGTGTACACGTCAGTCAGTGCAGTGGCATATAATTTTCAGAGTGCACGGTTGAAGCCACGTAAGGGTTTTGTAGCCAGTTTTGACTTTTCTCCGAATTTCATCTCATGAAATGAAACCCAATATTACAGTTTGCTTGTATTGAGGAACTAATTAGCAGAAGCTAAGATTCATGATCGATTGTGCAGCCGCCTGCGAATACAAACGTTTGAAGCTCGAGGCGTGGCTGACTTGACGCACTCAACTTTAGCGTCTGTAGCTCGTGACTCGTGAAAAGTTAAAAGTAAAAGTTATGAAAATTATGCATTCTTGCACTTCTCCCACTACGCTAAACACGCCCAAAAATCACATTTCAAATAGGAAATTTGAACGCGGCAGGCACGTAACAGAATGCATCGAGAGTACACCCTGCATTATTACAGGCTTATCAATCTGTGAGAAAGTAACTGGCGCAAACATTTACCAAAAACTCCAAGCCGTTCACGAGCTACACACCTCAAACGTTGAGGACGTCAAGTCACCATTGCTCTCGCAAGCTTGAAAAGTTTATAGATAGTTGGTCACATAAACATACGAGATCAGCTTTACTGGAACCAGGTAAAGGACCCTCTCAGCTTACTGATGACAACGTTTTAGTCCAGAAAGTTTTTTTTAAAATATCGAATAATTTAATTATCATGTTGTCCAAATCCAAAGCAGACAAATGCGTAGGCAGAGATTATACCCTTGTTTCATAGGATCAGAAACCTAACACTGGCACAATTGCCGCTCCCAGATGTTATGACAAGAGCCATGTCTGTTCCACGTCTAATTTTTGTTACACGCAGCAGTTTCCTTTTCCCATTAATACGTCATTTGCATTTTGAATCTTGTCACCACGAAACATCCGTTACTTTGCGGTCTGAAGGCTACTTTCCTGAGACCAAGTTACTCAGTATCTGCATTTCTGCTCCACCCTGATGGTACTTCCACTTTAGAAATTTGAGTCACTAGTTCGGAGCAGAAGTACCCATCTGTTCCACAGGTCATAGATTGGCTTGTAAGAGAGTTCACGTGATAAATCACAAGGCTTCATAAGAAGATAAAGTGCGATGTCAGAATAAGAAGGGGAGGAAATTTTTTATACCTACAAAATCAGTCAAGCAACAACAACGCAGTGTCATCACGGAATGACATTCTTGTAAATTGCGTGACACCGTTGACCTTGTTCTCGTTGCTATAATTTTTCTTACTCATGTCATAAGAGGCAATTGTGGTGAAATTAATTCTTGTCTTGAGGAAACTCTTTACTTTAAAAAGATTTTTTATGCGTCGTTGCACAGCTCACCGTGCATAATGCAAAACCCCGTGCTCAGCAGGATGTCTTTATGAATCGACAGCAATTTTATCAGCATTATTGAATCCAGATAATGGAAGTCACTAGCTGGAAATTCAAATCTGCGATAGAAAAGCTTCACAAACCAGCTTAATGCCTTGAAAGAAAGGTTTTGTACAGGTGAAGCTGAAACTGAAAGATAGGCAGGACAAAAGGAGCAGAGAACTTGAATCGCAAGCGGACGGAGTTAATGTTGTTATTGAACTCGCATTACCCAACGAGGGAGAGAAACAAAGCTGTAAAATAGTGTAGGCTTTGTAATCCCACAGAGTACTGAGACTAAATCTTTAAGCTGATTGTTCGCATTTTGCACTGCGAACAAGGTGAGAAAGGGAAGAAAAGGGAACTACAAGAGACATGGCCGACTGGTTCCCAGCCAGGAACAAAAGGCCGAGGGAAAGAGGGGGAGAAAGCGCGGGGAAAATGGAGAAAGCAGAGAAAGAGTTGAACCTAGACCCGGGAAACATTTCCAGCACAAAGCGACCTCTAGCTGATGGCGTTGGATTTTGCATGGAAATTTTATGATTCTATGTTATTAAATGACATCCTTTTCCGATAGCGTTTGGGAGATGTCGGCGTGTTGCTTTGATAAAACTGGATTTTTGCAAAAAAAAGAGTTCCTTTTTTCACCACCCTTTATTCTCTTCTTTACAACGCTTTCTACCAGGCACTAAACTAGCTAACAAAAGATCTTTGTTTGAGATAAACTTTCCCTTGAACAGGTGTGCAACTCATGGTTCTCGGTAAAAAAGGCCCATTTCCCATCTCCAAGTTAGCGAATAGACTCAAGACTCACAAGATTCCTGCCTCACTTTTGATTCACAGACAATTTTTTGCCCACGGGTACGTACATACATGACGTTTGTCTAAAAAAATTCATAAAGCAGTAGCACAGCTCGGAGCCAAAAAACCTACTGATGGCATACCAGCCTGACAAAATGTTGTACTTGAAAAGGAGGAATGGAACAGAAAGAAGATATGTGAATCCCTTCATTTCTTTTTATTACATGCACACTTTTAAAAAAAAGTAGACCATGTAGAAGCAAATTGATGAAAACAACTTTTGACAGCAGACTCTCAAACGTTTCTACTCACTTTACCCCTGTCTGATCTTCAGCTTGGCCTTTGCTGGGAAAAAAGTTGGAAGAAGTTGGTTTTGAGTAAAAAAACTTTTGACTTGAACCGACATTCATGCTTTCTCTACAAGCCCAAGTCCTTTTTACTTGGTCTAGGCAAGTGAGTGTTTCGACCAAGGAGTAAGGAATATGCATACTTGAACATCTCATCGAAGAATGTTAGCAAAGGGAGAAGTTTTCAAAAAGTCAAAAGACGTGTACACAAATAACCACAGGAGAAGAAAAATATTTTCGAAATATCAATTATGCCAAATGGGCTGCATAAATAAACAAAAGCAAGTTGTGCAAGCCAGCGGATGGAATCGGATATTTCCTTGAATAAATATTTGATAAATAATGTCCTTCCCATCTATGGGTTTCCATTGAGACGAAAAAGCCTCCTTTTGCAAATGCCAACCACTTTTCACGTATTTCACCTTTGGCAATTGAAGAACGGCAGGGTATTTTAAATTCTTAGAATACTTGAGATCCAACCCATGGAATAGCAACTGGTATTACCTTCACGTCCCATTAATAATGACACAGGGAGGGAGATACTCAATGAGAGAATTATACGTTTGAGCCAATTCACCATGCCGTGCATTCAGGTAATACCTTTTGAACTAACGGAGCAAACAAACTGTCCAGTCCTTGTTGCTGTTGTAAACCGTACGTGAGTGTCCTTGATTCGGTCTGGAATTCTAGAACCACAAGTTTCAATACCATGCTAAAGCATTCCACTTTAGGCTCCACACTTTTCCACACTACAGAGAAAGTTTCTGAGAGAAACTATCGAAAATAACTGCGTCTACGTTTCAGGAAACTAACTGGTGAATTTTTAATGCTTTGAGAGTGCTAAGGTGCCAATTCCAATGCCGTGTGTGAAGCTTTCATCCGTTTCCATTTGTCGATGAAACGAACCTTTCTGCTAGACTTGAACGCAGTGCTGATGGCTGATTAGGTCTAAAGCAAGTCTACATTTTGTGTTTTCCTTCGGATAGAAACGGTAAAAAGTTTTCCTGTGGCCACAACTCTGCACGCGTGACGTAATCAAACAACGGTACCTCAGCAGTCTTAAACAGGTAATTTTCGAGACACAAAAAAACTTCGAAACTAAGCTGAATTCAGCTGAGACGCTGAGAGTACCATCCCTGAGTCTGTTGACAACATCCGAAATCTAGTGTAAGGAAAGCAGTAGCCAGAGCGTAAAGTACGTAGAGCCTTTTACGTAAGACGCCAATACGGCGTTAAGATGCCGCGCACGTGTCGACCTTGATTAGGAAAATTAAGTGTACTTGAGAAGAAAAATACAAGAAGCCTCTTGCCAATTAGAGGAGCTATGAAACGCGTAATTAACGGAGGAGCAACACTGGATTGACATTGGCCCACATCTCTCCATGAGCAACTTGTCCATTAATTACCGACTCATTAACTAATTTGCTTTACGACAAAACGCAAGAGTGTTTCCATATTCATTATCAAGACGGGGAAGAAAATAATTTCGATTGCTGGTGGTTGATGCAATAGCACGTGCTTGTGATTTCCGTCTTCAAGTACCATGTTCAAAGCATGCGATTCGACACGAGTATACCATAGTGGCTTTGTGGAGTGGCTTTACTCATTAGTTTAATAACAGGTTTTGCGGGACAAGTGTGTACTAGTCTAATGACACGAGTGCAGTTATAATGAAAAAGTAGAAAAATTACCCGCTAACATATGTGGGATGAGCGTCGGAAAATGTCTACACCACATTTAGTGCTCAGTGGTAACATCTATTCCGAGTAGGCGTTGAGTCTTTTCATAGCCCGTTTCAACTTTTAAGTGAATTCAAACTGACAAAGTTTCACACATAGTTTTTCCAATGAAATAACTTGAATCAAGCGGGAAATGTCGCTGGAAATGACAAAAAAAGTTGTCATCTATGCTACCGATTCGGAGAACAAAGTCCAATCGTTTCCCGCTTCAGACGTCGGAATGATGATTCTAACAGGAATTGAATTCCAACTGAAATCAGGACCAGCGCACTGGCTTTCACTCCATGTCACGACACACTTCAAAGGAGGGTTTGAGCGATAAAGTTGAAATGGGTCATTTGAAATATAACAACTCAGGTACAGATAGAATCATGCCTTGGAGCATGATGAAATCAGCGTGGGCAAATTGTCAAGGGGGACATAAAGTTTCTGTAGTTGAAATTGATGAAGGGGAATGAATTGGATTTTTCACTGTCTTTGATGCACCATGTTGATCAGTGCTAGCGTTGCTGGGCGGTTGTCAGAGGCGGGAAAATTGTACGACAATTGAATCGGCAAAACCACTAAAGTGACTGAACCATAGGGCGGGAGTCACCAAAAGACAAGGAACGTTTCCACCGGTCAGTGTCTCCGAAGAAGAGGACAGAAGGAGCGGGCCAGGAATCAGCGTACACGCTTCCAGACCTGAGCTGTGCATACTCTTCCTCTTGCTCAGGGGTGAAAGTCCACGTTGAGAGCGGTGAAAGTAGTGAAAGCGACGCTTGGCATGCCCACAGGGTAGAATCAGCTCAGTTAACTACAAGGTAGTGAGTGTCACACGGTCGTATAGTCATCTGCAGGTGGATTGAGGCGTAAATTGAGAAGCGGGATGGCAAATATTGGTGGTGGAAACAACACTCGGAGAATTTTTCACTCCTCTCTTACTTTACCCCGTCCTCCCTATGCTGCTTAATGGAAAGTCACATGCTGAATGAGAACGGGTGTAAAAGTGCACGCGGTCGTATTAACTTGCTAGTAAGTTTACACGGTTGAGTTTTCCCCTGTCTCGTCCGTCTCACTGGATTGAACACTGGTTTGAATTGCACATAAGCTCCAGTTGAGCAAACCCACCGGCTTCCTTCCTGCCGGTTTACTTGGTTTCCCTTCCACTTCTGGTAGTGTTTCTTCCTTCCAACTCCCTTTCTTGCCTCCGCAATGAGGAGAACGAAACGTCGCTCTCAAGAGTAGAACTTGAATTCATCCCCACGCTGCCTATTAACTCTCCCACCTCGCTCGCCCTGCTCTGATTTTCCTCCGAGTCCGCATTTACTATGACTAGCATGAGAGGAGATGAAAGCTGCATTCTTGATCTGCTCTTTCGAGCTGTCCCCTACTTTTCAATGGCTATGTATGACTGCCGCGGCTCGATTTTCTCCCCACTCACTTCACCAAACCCACGAGTTACCTCTTCACCTTGTCCTACTGCCACTTGACGACTTTATCTCAGTGCTGGACGGCAAAGGAACCAGAATCGGATCAAATCCAAAGTGACACCGGTAATAACCAGGAAGACAAGCCATGTCAAAGCGAAAACAAGGCATTAAAGAGCGCCACTTTCACCGCCTACATTTCTTCCTAGTGCTGTCTGAGGATTCATCCGGCTAATTTATCCAGGTCGTTAGCCAAGTTACGCTTTTACGACACACAATTTTACCTTGCTCTTCAATTCCTTTAATGGTCGGTCAGTACATTGCATTAATTAATTGAGTTTAAATCTAGCCAAGCTACATACATGTGGAGAAAGCAGAGTGAAAGTCCCTTTGTCTTGCCCCATGGACGAATGGTATACACCGGTGAGCAAAGCGCTAGTTTCGGACGAATGCTGCACGCCGGTCGGACAGCACTCACAAACATAGAATGGTACACATGAGCCATGCCAAAAAGACAATACAAGCTCCGCATATCTGGATGAAAGGACCACAAGATCACAACTGGGAATCGGATACTGCTATGACTCTGACAATAAAAATCGAGAAGATTTTACGACACATAAAATGTCAATATTTTCCCACCCCCAGGGATAAACTCTTAACTAAAGTTTGAACAGAGGCTACGTAACGTGAGAAAACTCTTGTCGTGAAGCAATGCCCTGAGGAAATTTCACGACTTTCTCTCCAACTTGTGGGCACGCCAGTAGTAAGGACGATATTAAAAATTAACCCGGATAATCCGCCAATCCACCCAATGTCAATCAACTTCTTAGCTTTCACTCAAGCCTTCAGCACTCACCAATTCTCCGAGTGGCGATTTACCCTTAGTTTACTACCCGATGGCCGTCAATGCTCAAATTGACCTTGGAACATCATCAGCGCCATGTTGCCGCATCAGCCTGAAGAGAATCGTTCACACATTCAGTTAGCTGTTAGCCAAAAAAGGCAGTATGTACATACGTACGTTTTGGAATGAACAACGTTCATAGATGGAGGAGAAAGTCAGTACGAGCAACATGGGGTGGTGGGGGAGAAAGCAGTTTGTTTAGACGAACGTGTTCAACATTTGACCGAAAGGCATGGCCCGAAGCCTAAGGTAATGACCCAGTTCTAATTGGCTGTTGCAAGCTATTTATTTTCTGTACGTTATTTGAGCAGAACAACACCATTACTAAGGTAACAGCACAAGGTGAAAGTTACCTCAAAGAAAGAGACCGACTGTTGCAATGCACACAAACCCGATGAAAAAAGTACCGGAGAAAGCATAGTAATTAGTTTTCCAGCCAACCTTTACCTTCAGCATGGAGTACAGAAGACAGGCATTTCGCCACTCTTGTAACGAACCGGAACCCTAATAACTGACGACTGTTTCAAGACTGGAAATAAAATAGTGGGCCGGAAATTGTGACTTGGGGAACAAACTCGGCGAGATTGTGTCGTTCCTAATAATCCACGTATCAACCAGGTAAACTACATAGACATGCTGGGAGACCAAGACTCAATCTCAATTTACAATGCTCAACCTCTTGAGGGGACGAATAGTCCACCTGACTCGGTGCACTACCTGCTCGCCGGATGATTCAGTAATCCTTCTTATTGCTTTTGATCAAGATAGCCCATTGAGTCACTCTGAGGCGTAATTTACTGGTGCGAACCAGTTGCATCTGTCTAATCCAACTCGTCTCTCGGTGACTCTCCATGTCGGTGACAATATCCGGCGTTGAATTGGACCAAGAGTGGCATTACCAGTTGCATCTGTCTAATCCAACTCGTCTCTCGGTGACTCTTCATGTCGGTGACAATATCCCGCGTTGAATTGGACCAAGAGTGGCATTCATGCCTTGCCATTGGACTGAAACAATACCGTGGGGCCTAGTCTGAGAACAAATCTAAAAGCTTCTCGTAGCAATTTTCATTCTTTTATTCATTTCCCCCAGTTTCCTCTCTACTTGACTCTTGATTCTGCTTTTAACTACTTGTGCACGCGCCCCGAAAGTCTGGTCTTTAATGTACGAGGATTTTTCCACAGGACTTTCACCCGTCCCTTCTCCTTCCAATTTATGCCAGTAAAGAACTAAGCTTATCAATCTTCAGGATTTGTTATCTGAACATGAGTTTGCATAATCTTTTATTGGGTTACGAGCTTTTATCTCCGTTGAAACATGTACATAACTCCATTACAAATCTGCAAGTACAGGGGCTCTCTTCCCTTTCTCCTCAAGCGCTTTCTCCGTTACTGCACTCCAGTTGTGGTGTACACGCCTCCTCCCATTGAAAATAACAGGTGGTAGAGGGCCGTAATTTGCTTACGTTTTACATCATCTGTGTGCTTGCAGGTGGAGGGTGCAATTTCATATCAACCACAGCATCTCCTCTTAGTTGCATGCTTGCCACCGTATCAGATTTTGGCTTCAGTTGAGCCTCACCAGCGATAATTAAGCTACACGTGTCGACAGAGCCGTGGTGAACGGGGAAGGGAGGAAGAGCAGGAGAAGAGGAGTTGAGGAAGGCGTTGCAATTCAAGGCAAGGTGGCATTTATGTTTCAGAAAGCATAATAGATCATTATTACTTTTTACAACTTGTGTTTTTATTGTAATAAAGGAGAGAGATATGGCAACATCACAGGATTTATTCCCCGGTGCAAAACAACAGCTTCATCAGATTACAAGGTAGTGAAATGGAGACACTGCAAATTTACCTAGTGTGGCTTCAGGCTCTGGTATCGCAGTCAAGTAACTTAATATCAAGCCATAAATTTGCAGAGTAAATACAAAACGTGCAGGTGCATGAGGAACCTTTGGTTGGTCTGTGCTTCGGGGTCTGTTCCAAGGTCGTTCATAATAAGGGCTGATTCTTCGTAAGCCTTGATGAAGTCTCTATTTCTCTTGTATTGTCCATGGTTTACGGACCAGATTGAGGGGAAAATTCATACAAGGCCAGGGACTTGAATTCAAACAATGCAGTTCTAGAAAAGGTTTGAACAACATCAAAGCTGTTGCTGCATTTACTGAGACGAGACAACATAGCATATTTTAATATTGCATTCGAGGAATGAGGCGAGACAAAAGTGGGGATGGAAGCTTGAAAAAAAATCGACCCTCAGCAGATGGTTTCCGTAATTCTGGATGAAAACTTGAACTTTTTCATCAACTGTTGGTCACAACAAAGCTGGGGATTCCAGCCATCAACAGTGACAATAGGTTTTGTTAAATCGGTTGAGCAAGTCAAGTTGGATGGTCGAATCAGTGCATTAAATCCCACGTTGAGCTGTAATCCCAACTGGGAACTGCAGCATTAATTACAAAACTTTGACTGTGAAAGGTTACGAACAATGCAAAATTTTAAAGCAAGCTAAACACACAAGAAAGTTTTTTCCATTGTTGTCAGCCATTGAATTGCATAGCTCATTAAAAAGCATCTGTTCGGTCTCCGAATGCCATGAGAACAATGTACATATTTTGTGAAAATGCCAAAATCCATGCTTACAAAATTTAGCTCGTTTAGCAAAATACTCACTGGTTTGTATGTATGCCTTTGTGTAGCATCGATGAAGAAAGGAGTGACAAATAATGACGTTCAGATAAAGTCACAGGAACAGGAATAGCAGCTAATCACGGGTGATAATTTCACCCTATCAGGATAGCTATATGTTGCTTGCCTTTCCAGTCCAGCCATACTGGAGTGAAAGTTTGCTTTGGCTCAATAAACATAGGGTGGTGAAATCTAATTTCGTTTTGATTAATGTACAAAATCCGCTCAAAAAACTTTGATAATCATGCAATAAAATCTTCCTCTGATGTGATTACGTCTCGCTGAATCTCGAAAGAAGATTAGAGGTAGAGGCAGCTTACTCCTCATAGAAGAGATGATGCACCAACGTCCNAAGATTAGAGGCAGAGGCAGCTTACTCCTCATAGAAGAGATGATGCACCAACGTCCTATTTACAGGCTGTATGTCACCTGCCCGGGTTTGGGACCGAGAGGCCGGCATGTGACATGCCACTCACTGCAACTTTACCTTTGCTCTTTTGCTGCATCACAGTTGCTTTAGTTGTGCTGCTCTTCGACTTTGTAAAATTAGATTGGATGGCAAGCAATCAGGTGGGGAGAAAATCCCTTTAGCAGAGAATATTTTTGCCCCCTTCACACTCTCCTGTGTAGGACTGAATGAAGCAGTAGCCTTTCCAGCTTTCACTTGAGCTTATATTACTACGGGGTTTACGAACGGAGAAAGTTTCCTGTCGCTAGATTACTGATGCGAGAGCAAGAAAAACTTTTGTCTCGAGTCAAGATCCTGTGAACTTGGTCTTTGTCGGCATGAATGAAAGCAAGAGACAATTGAGAGGAAGCAAATCCCTCTCTTAAATTCTGGATGTTTGAAAAAGTACAGTTTACAGCAACATTTGACACAAGCACTCAGTCCTTCATTGACCACAAATTCATGCTACACATCTTACCTGATGGTGGTAGACAATAGAATTTCCCCCACAGTCAGCAATCGGCATTAGGGAAATACAGGTAATTGAATGACCCTCTTTCCATTAAAATATCTTAAGATCGATTCAAGTACATTGATGGACTTTAAATATCTCCATTATCGTAGGTCATATTGAAATTAGCCAACTGCGATGTATTTGAATGAAACTTAAACCAAGGTACAAAAATTCAATTACTAAAGCATCCAAGTATTCAACTTTGATTTAAATCGTGATCCTGTACCTCCGTGCCATTATTCGCATTCTGAAAATTACAGCCTCGGTAGTTTTGTTTTGCCATCAGAATTACTGTCTCAGCCACAGTTCTAATGGATACTGAAAGATCAAAAGGTTAGCTGCTTACCTAATCAGCAAAAGTATCAAAATGGAAGAGGATTCGTAGAAACTACACCGCAGTCAGTCCAATTACGATTAGATTCGGTTACCTTATAGCTAAATAAATGATGGATCGGCGGGATGTGTTTTCTCTAAAAGATACTTTTTCCGCCGTAGGGATGTCGTCAATCATGTTTCTGAGGCTGATGCATCTTCTCCAGCTATAGAGCCAAAGGTACAAGCTGGAACTCATAGCAACACCATGACGAAATGACGACTCACCTGGCAACTGATAATCTGAACTTACAGGACTTTCATGCAATCTTGTGATCGAAAATAAACCTTCTATTCCCTTTCCGAAAGAGGATTTTCTTCCTCCATTCTCTCTTCCTTGCGAATCAACTCTCAGGTAAAATAGGAATATAAAACTATATAAATCTTTGCATTTCTGCTCATTCCCAAGTCCTAGACCAGATCTTACCATGCTGTAATACAGTCTGCGCTCGAATGAATACGATTCTTAGCCCACGTAGGTGATCATTCATCTACTGATTCGGATTATTTGACAGATCGGAAGACGCAGTAACATCTTCATCTAATACTCCAGCATTATTAGCAAAGATATAGTAGAAAGGAACGGACGATTAATAAGCACTGTAGTTCCTCATGCTGGAGATAACCGTTCGTAGCTCTCCTTTAATTTTAATAACCTTTGAGCTGCAACAGGTAAAGGAAAGTGAATAGGTCTTACTTTACTTCGAGTATATTGTACTGTTCAAAGAAACAGCAAGACATAATCCATCATTTAATAAAATCTTGAAATACATTATGCATTTACATCGTAATGTCAAACCGAGTATTTGGAAAATATGCTTATCATTTTCATTAATAATTACTACGGAACATTAATTCACACAGAGTAGGGCACAAACACTTCGGAAGTCTAACCCACCTGCATGGATTCTGCTTTTCAAAAAAGTGCACCCTCAGTACATTATTTTACTACCTTTATGAACTACTTATCGCTAATAAGGTTAAGATGACGACATTCCAATCGGATTATTAAACACGCACTCGCCACAATCCAAGTTGTGGCTGGAGAAAGCACATAAGTTCGGCCACATATCCAAAGTCAGTTGATCCAGTCCAGCGATATCAATCCTGTAACGTTACACTCGGAGAAAGAAAGCGGAGAAAGTGCCAAGCTCCCCAGTATTGTTCCAGACTCTTCATTACAGCTCTTTTACACGAAAAGGACGAAAAAGAGCATTAAGGAAAGGGTGAAAGCTGGTGCGATTATTGCCCACGATGATGCCAAAAAGGAACGGCAAATCCACGATAGGATACTGATGCCAAATTGATTACAGCATCAAAGGAGGTTAGCCAACGGACAGCAGGACCGGAAAATAAGAGAGAGAGAAC
>VRMD01001305.1:0-17668 GCA_009872375.1 Sminthurides bifidus
AAAAAACAAACTCGATGCGTTTAATAAGAATGACCACTTTCAGAATACCAAAAGTCCGTAAAAAACATGAAACAGGTTAAACAATATCGTCAGCTACTGTATGTGTCAGAGTTTTTGTGACGCTTGTTCAACAGAGTGATCGAAATTCCAACTTTATATTAGATCTAGACTTTCAATCAAGTGGTGAATGCACTAAAAACTGGACTTATTGTATGGCCTTCCATTTATCTTAATTATGATTCGTAATTAGTGCACACAAAAGGTTGTTTATTAACATACGAGCTCAAACGATAAATTATCACGAATAAAAGTGTATTCTCATTATATAACGTGTAGTAAGACATTAAAGCAGCCTCTATTAATATCTATTACGCCACGATTAACTTAAAGTCTGCCATGTCTTGAAATTAAATGCCAAGCAGTTGTAAAACAGCACACGGTGCATACTAATAAAAAATGTAAAAGAAAGCGCAGGAATTTTTAGTTGTCAATATTAATAATACTTGCAGCGAAGCCCGCCTAAAAGCATACGATCCTGGCCGACGTCGACAACAGTTTGGCAGATTTGGTTTTTTCAAATGAAACAGTATCTAAGGAGCAGAAGAAGGAGTTTAGAGACGAATAGGTTGGACGGATTGCACATATGCATAGAAGTATATAATTTTGCCACACTTGTTCAAAAATTATATATACATACCTATATACAATTGAGCCTTGATGTATAGCAGATGTTCCATTATGGCATGTATTATATTCGAGCCATTACGGTCCGAAAGTTAACGAGCTTTATGGTGCAGGAAAATAAAAATAATAGGGCAACCGAGCTAAACCCTGTTGATGAATGAGAACAATTAAGAGATTGCGACAAATACCTGTTGATAATATTTATGAAACGAAACATGTAAAATTGCCGATTACGGCTGTCCATTCGCTTTTCAGATGCTTGCTTTTTCTCTTGCAAGATAGCTGCTGAGTAAGCAACCAAATCCTTCACGAATTTGTTGCGTGGTCTAGTAGATTTTCCCTGACTGCATTATTAAAGGAAATCTCAACATGTGAAAACTAAATTATCTTAAGGAATTTATGTGCATTTAGTTTGGAAGAAAAAAACTGCTGCTTGTGTTTTGGTAGAGAAATAAATCTGAATATGGGGAACGGAGGCCGTTAGGTCCGCTGAAAAAAGGACAGGAAACTGTGGCGCACAGGTAGTCGTGAAATAAGTACTAATCCCTATGCAATAACAAAGTTAAATAGCATGGATGGAGCTTGTGCTGAATCGTGTGCTTTCAGTGTTCTGACTGTAATGTTGAATAGATCTATTTGGCATAGAAGGGCAGACTTACGCAGCTAATTCAAATCAATAATTTCTGTCTCTGTCAATAGGGATGTGTTTGCTTACTTCTGTTTTATGTATCGCAGATGACGCCTTGAAGAAATAGAAGACCCCACGTATCGCAGCCATATTGTAAAGTATTGATCCTGAAACCTTGTTGGCGAGATGATTTTCAGTCATGAGTACCAATCGAAGGGACACCCAATCTTGGAATGCTCATGACGCATCAGGTTCAGTGGCTGGTTGGTGTCATACAACTTTTTCGTTGGCTCATTACGACAGACACCAGAAAAAAGCTGGTAACCATAAATGTACTTTGCCCTTGTAGGTGACCAACCGGTCGTACCGCCGCGACGGCCTGTCAGCAGAAGGGTAATGCCGCATGTCACAGGTTCTGCTAACGCTTCCCATCCAGCCGTGCGGGAAATACACAAACATGCATGGTTGAAAAAGTTTATCGCGCAAGATCGCCGTCCTGCTCCGTTCGTAAGAAAGTATGAACGTCAATGGGTAGTTTTTTGTGTCCATGACGACGTCGAAGCTTTTCTGGAATTTTATAATGATCCTAAAATGGGTGCAGCACATAGGCCTACCAGTTTTGTTTCGTTAAAAAATTGTCTTCATGTCACTCCTTCGATCGTGGGGCAGGAAAAAGAGTTTGAGTTCACCGTTACGCTATCCTCCGAAGTCATTCGGCTAGTCGCCAACACTTGGTAAAATTTTGATTATTTTTCTTCATTGTTGGCTAAAACAATCATCTATGTAGGTGGTATTATTTTTATCATGAGGATCTGCGAAATGAAGAGATTGCAATTATGCAGGGAACAAATGACAGAGTGGGTGGAATCACTGCAAGGAAAACTCCGTGAAATGAATATATTGAGCCCTAAAGACAACGTGTACAGTAAACCTCCTGAAATATGTAGTACAAGTATTAGTTTCCCGTTGTCAAGAACCGTTTCTAATGGACCTGTTACTACAAGAGATCCAAACTCACCATTGCCTCCTCCACCGGTTCAAGATTCTATAAACCATTTGGGGGGCATCGTTTCGCATGCAGATGAATTTCGCACCTCTGATACCAGTAACGTAAACGAAGGTAGAAGAAAGAACCAATCAGTTCACGTGCTTATGAATATATTATACTTTCGGTTTTGAATTTTGAGTTCCGGAAATCGTATCTAATGCCAGGTATTAATCATATTCTACACCATCAAAGCGTGCTACCTTCAAGCAACAGAAGAATCGCTGAGGCAGTCACTCCTGTACTTTCCGATTCTCCAGGAGTGAGGGAAGTAGAAGTTGACACAGGCTTTAATGCATCAGTTGTTGACTCAACCTCGTCCAAATTGCTGTTACCAGCCAGCCAAGTAGACCCAGTAAATGGTGCTTCATGCTCTAGTCAGTGGTACGTTGTCTATAATCATGTAAACAAGACCACATAAAAGTACAGCAACAATGATTTTCATGAACGTCCTACTGATCCTTACAGCTTGGAAGTTTCCAATGTTGAAGATAACAGGCATGTTAGCAGAATTGACATTGTGTCAGTCGAAGCTGATGCGCCGCGCTTGCCAGATTCAGCACATTCTAGTCGATCTATTCTGGCAAATCCACCAATAAGTACGGGCTGCAGCGATGTAAAAGACGAGGACGTTGGATTTGCTCAGAATGATAATGAAAACGAGACTTCACTGACCAAAAAGACAAGTGTGCCGCTAAAAGATATAGCTGGAGACTCCAAAGATCCTAATCGTGAAATGATATCTCACCTGGATATTGGGAATTGTACACGACCAATCGTGTTACCTCGCTCTGCGTCTTCAGAAAATCTGTACGAATACTTATTCATTCCTGAAGCCGGTCAGGTAACTCGCACTACACGTGAACTAGTTGCTCTACCAAAGCGAAATGGAGAGACTGGTCCTCTTCAAGTAGATGATTCTGGTCCACCTGTGTACCCAAGGAAAAATCGACACACTTCGAGAAATCGAAGGTAATCTCATATTGATAGCATTAGTAACAAATTGTTTGATAATTGTCGATTCGGTGCAAAGATCTATTACACTATTTGTTCATATATGGTAGCAGGGAAGCTTCAACCAGATCGTCTAGTCTGAATAGAATCAAAGATCGCGAAAATGAAGTGATAAGTACTAGCAATATGCCAAGTGCAAGAAATTTTCGAAGACAAGCTCAGCTTGTGGATATCATTAGGCCTCGCGAGCATTTTGTCGAGACTAATACGGCGAGCGTATCACAAAGCAGAGCTATTGAAGTTGTAAGTTTTTTTAACGCAAATTATTTCTAAGTTGCGCCAAAAAATGCTTTGAGAGGAGGGATTTTTTTTGATGCATCACTAAGCTGATATATCTTCTCTAGAACCGGCCTTTGGAAGCTGCCATAGGAATTCGGAGCGGAGAATATAGAATTCGGAGAGAAGAACCGCTTGTTTCACATATAAGAAACAGGGAAATTCCTGACTCACACGTCGGTAGTATGGTTCACATTCCCTTGAAAGAACAGCAAGTACTTCGCCTCAAATCAGAAATAGCACACAATGCTGGAGTCAGAGTTGTACTACGGAAAAAGGACTGCATAGGCAGTATTGCTTTAATTGACTATCTTGGAGCTGTATGGTAAGTAACTTTTTTGATATGTGATATCTGCTATAATATAGGGTAACATTGTTGGGGGGGGGGGTCCTGCTAAAAGGTACCAGATCCTGAGATTGTATAGTCAGTAACTGATGCTTTTTTTATATTGTGTCACAAATGAGACATTCAGAAGACACATGAGTAGGTTAAGCAAGTTTTAACTTGACATCGATTTTAATATTGAAAATTCAGGGTTGCCGGTTGGAAACAGCAACAGTTTCCTGTCCTCTACTATGCTTTCCATGTGGGAGATCAAGTAATGAAGATTGCCGGTGTTACAGTTCAGAGTAGTGCCGAAGCGCAACGAGCAATCAAACTTAATTCATCCATGCAGGTATGGGTTTCGAGGAGGCACTTTTTTGGTGGTAAGCCCTGATTTATTGTCAATAATAATGAACGTGAACGAAATTGCAGGTGGAGTTTGTAATCAGGCGACTACCTTATGGTAGAGTTTACGTGATTAAAAGAAGTAAAGATGGAGAATCCCTTGGATTAACTTTAACTGGTAACTCAGGAGAAATCGGAGTTGTAGTCAAAAGTGGTCTCTCCGACAATCACGGCTTACCAGCTAATGCGACAAGTACAAATTCGCCTTGCAACTGGTTTCTGACTGAAATAAATAGTAGACCTTTAAGTTTATTCGCAAAAGAAACTGAAGTGAAAGACCGTTTAAATGCTGTTGGTAAGGAAATCTCAATACTCGTGCAGCCAGCTGATTTAGTAAAACAGATAAGGAAGCAGTTGAAATTGATGAAAAATTTCAAAGACTATGTGATTGGATAATGCTGGTGGTTGTTTTCGAATTCAATGAGGAAGCGATGCCCAGGCTCATAATTTTAGGCAGGCCTTTCGAAGCTATAATATTGTATCTGCTTTTTGTCTTAAATTTTTGTCTTGCAACAACCTGTGAAGTGTCGTGAGCGGCACTAAGTTCTAGCTGACAGCAGCTCATACTAACCTTATTTTTCTGACAGTAGGTTTATTTTGGACAATATTGTGGCGCCGGTAGTGTCGAAATCAGCGATATATTCGATCAATTGGCAACAAAGTTCAAAAAAGGTTCGGTGGCATTCAGGTGCGACCAATTATTGTGTAGCTAATGTAATTTCGTTAGTTTTGCAGTATTTTTGGAAAGGAAGTTTCTATTTCCAATTTATGCGCCTCAATGGGTATCAAAAGTCATTAACGCAAACGTTTGAGCCTTATTTTTTTAATCATACAGCCAATTGCTCGTTTTGTAGTTTTCTTATGAACGAAGATATTTCCAGTGTCTGTAATGGATTTTACAGTAAATATTGTAATCAAATGAACTTCTGGATTCTGCGGCTCGTGTATTTCTGCGAAATTACAAAAATCATCTGTACTGGATTGCGCAATTCACTTCTGTGGTTTATTCTACGGCTATGCTAGTTGCAAAATTGATACCATTTGTCCGTTTTTCCTTCCAACGGCCCATGCATTTCTTATTCTTCCTCCGACAAAAAGTGCTCGCGCTTTGGCGGCTTATGTGGTGGAACACGTTGGCATGTCCCATCGAAGTTGACATCAGTAATGTAGTGCATATTGATAGAGACTTTCTGAAGACTGGAGACAATTTCACAGTTATTTATGATAAATAAAATGCACGCAACTTAACTGTACATTTAGTATACAGTCGGTAGCGTAAAAAACAACTTTGTACACACCTAAAGCAAATGAATAATAAATATAATAAACTAACAAATAACTAGCTGCTAACACGTTAGCCTTAAAAAACTAGAAGAAATAGCTGGTTTCTTCACAACTTGAAAGTAAAGATGTTGCTGCAGAGCAATTTCGTAATCAAGGAAAATGAAAAATCGGATCAGAAATGACCACGGTACAAATGCTAATTGCCAAGACCAATTGCTCATCAAAGCATCCAAACTATTAAGATACAAACATATGCATAATATGCATCATGTATTGCTGATTATGGTTCAAAACTACACAGTAACGCCGTATCTGCATTTCAGACGGTCCTTCAACTTTGGTTATAAGTAGCAGAAATGTACAAGAGGATAACACGACAGCTCACGATTTTGTTTTGCAGGCACCAACCAACCCATCCAATAATCTTATGGAAAGATTACGTGCAAATAATCGAATATTGAAACTCTCACTAATCTATCGATGTTACTATATACGAATGGACTTAATAGTCATAATTCCTATATTGCAACTCATGGGTTAAACATACATTCGTTCCGCCGCTGAAACTATGTTTCGCGTTCGGCTCAGGTCATACTATAATACGGCGAAGAATTCGGGCTTTTGCTATTCTTTCTAGATTGGAATTCGAATGTCTGTTAATCCATCAGGAAAAAGCCGTGCGATAATAGATGTGCATCTACATACAATGGACAAAAGTTTATACTGATACTTAGGAAAATGTTGTATGGTAGACGTTTCATTCGTTATACTGCCTCTGCTGGACTTTGGAATTCACTAAGTGCTTGAATAGGGTTTTGCGGTTTCTTCTGTGAGCCTCTTCGCACTTTGGCTCGTACCTCTTCTGGTTTTTCACGACGAACTAGAGGTTTCTTTTCGGGGGCTTTCATCTTCCAGACAACGATTGGTAGCTGAAATTTCAAAAGTTGATCAGTCTTTAGTACGTCCAAACTCTTCTCATTCTAGCAATCTATTCATGCTCAATGCACTCAGACATGTGGCAAGCAGAAGATGAGTTGGATTATAAAGACTCAGTAACTTGTCTTTCAAAAGAAATAGATTTCCATTAAAATTAGTGGTGTAGAAGTTAGCTAAAGCAATAACCATCGATTGTCGCCAAGAATTGGCAAGTTATGAAATTAATTCTTAAGGTAGCCATATTATTAGCAAATTAAATTCTTGTAGTAGTATTAACTGAAGGAAAACTGCATCAAAGTGTGATAACCACAGGTAGAAATTGAGAAAAAGGAGAGATAAGCTAATAGTGTACCAGATTAACTCCATACAAAATTGAATATGATGTCGTGATTGGAAAATAGAAACAGGAGGGGTCAAGCTTGTCAAAACCTGACTCAGTAACTTCCTATTCGCTGCAACAAAGAAAGGTACAACGAAGAGAACCCCTTCCGAAATGTTGTATGAAAAAAGAGAAAGGTTACCTCGAAGGTACTGTAACTAATCAATCGCCGCACCAACTATTGTTTTATCATCCAACAATATCGAATGACCCGAAAGCCATCAAAAATGCTTACCGAAACTGTTCCTTGTCGAGGATATTTTGTCGATGCGACATACGATGCTTTGACGGTCAGTACAACAGCATTCATCAGATTCTTAGCGGCTTGTATAAGTGAAGTCGCAGAATCCAACTAAATTTAAAAATTGACTCTTAATTGAAGAACCTCATAAATCTCTTCTCTTTATCAAAGAAATACTTACCCCTGACACTATTAATTCTCCACTTATGTTTTGCACATCTGCCTTAACTTTCGAAGTGATATTAAGTTGGTGACAGTACAAGGCAATTCGCTGCAGATAGGCAAGCAAGTCTTTCTTCGTAGAAGATTCTGGGCACTGGTCCGCAATTTGTCGCGAGAGCTTGTCCAATTTTGTACCTGCTTCAGAAATCTTTTTCGCAGCGTTGATTACGTCCATTGTAGTTTTCAAAGGGCCTCTTCCTCTGCCATAAGTAATGATAGGTTGTAATGATGCATAGTACGAATTATGGTGTGATTTTTGTTAAAACGATCTAAAATCTCAATACCTTGTGAAATCCGTCATTTCCATCATAATCATACACATATGCTTCGCAAGCACAATGATGTCATTTCCTGTGTCATCCCATTTGGCAACTTCACGATCAAATTTGATCTTTTCTGTTCTGAAACTTTCTACATGCTGAGCGATTCTTTGCTTATCTTCCTCAGCCATTTTCCGCATAGCATCCTATCAGACATTAAAAGAATTAATCATGAGTAAAACGTGTAAAACTTATTTTGTAACTAAAATTTTGTTAAGTGCAAGAAAATCTTACTCTTGCGTTTGTGATTCCGCTGATGTCCGGATATTCATCAATATTGTGTTCATTCGTGTGAGCACTCGCTACGAGTAAAACAAAATAGTTGCATTTAATTTTCAGTTGGACATTCAATTTCTGTAATAACGCTTTCTTAGAAGAAATCGCAATCTTCAAAGCAGTTCAGTGCGAAATAAACTCACATTTACTCCTTGATTCGGTTCTCTCTTGGTCATCAAACTCAACATCTTCTGGATCCAAATCTTCATCAGCCTGAAATAACATCAGAATAAAAAATTTAACCTTCAATGCCGGATAATAGCAATAAATTAACGAGATTGACATACTCTGTTCATCAAAACTGCGCGACGTATCTCACGGACTCCATCGTAGACCAACCGAGATGCATCTATGAACTCGTTTTCATCAACATCTTTGGCGGGATTCGACGACAAAGCCTCCACAGCTACCTCGACTTGAGTCGCAAAGTTAGGCATGACTGTGTAGAAAATGGTGTAATTAAAAATCGTTGAATACCTAATGTTACTCACGCATGAAAGGATTTTTTCAAGAACATTCACCTTGATCACGGAGTGATTTTACCGCTTCAAGGACCCTCTCAGTGTACAATCCAGGGTCATAATTGCTCATTTCAGCAGTAACAACGTTGGCGACACGGAAAGCTCGTCCACGGATGGCTCCAGCAGTCCGATCCAAAGAATCAGCGTCACCTTCATGGAGGGCTTGAACACACTTATTGACATCTTCCAAGATGTGGTTTTCTAATCAAAAAAGCAATAGGCAATATTATTAGATTTCTGTATATATGCATATAGTTCTTACAGCCGATTTCATAAAAATAAAAAGCGCACCTGAAACGGCTAAGAAATCATCTATTGTAGTGATGTCATCAACAGCTTCGGTCAGAATCCTGACTTGATTTTCCCATGCTTCTCTAAAGACGTCCATGTTTTCCAAGGCAACCTGTAAAATTATGGATCGAATTATGGATAAAGCTTGGCTTTAAAAAACTTGATTTACATTTTGAACTCTAAAATATTTAGGAAAGCTGGCAGTAATACAATATCAGTTCAGTACCTTGGACTTCGGGCGAGCGGCCAGGATTCTTGCAGCATTGATCACTTGAGGACACAGAGTTTCAATCTGAGAGGCTGCATACCGAACCATTTTCACTCCGTCTTCGTTTCCAGACATACTGCACGCTAGGTTTGCGACCTATGTTTTAGATGGTAAGGTGTTTATTAATGATGATCTAACGATGTCTGTATCTCCGCTCATATTGTCTAAAAACACAAACTTTACCTCAACCAGTTTATTAGCATGCTCAGTGAAAACCTGCGCATATTCTTCAACCTCTTTTTCGTTCCCTGCCTTGGCGGCTTCAATAAGAACCAACAGAGGTACACTTGTTTCGAGAAAACTATGATAAAGTAATGGATGACATGAATTCACTGCTCGTTAAAATCGAATACAGAATAATATGATACAGTACATTAGCAGAAGCACTTACCTATCTGAAACGTGATCAACCACAGCTTTACGTAGCTGTCGACGCAAATCTCTGGTTTTGCGATACATATGCTCTATCGCCCGATCTAAGTTTTCGCTTCGATCCTTCTTTCCCATCTATTCAAAGCAAAGTAAAAGGAAATAAAGTACAACCAGATGAGCAATTGTAATTGAGACACGGGATCTACGTGGTTGAAAACTTACATTATTCATATACTCTGATAACAAGTCTTGCAAAGCCTGTCGAACTGCATTGCATTCGGCCACAATTCTTTCTCGTCTTTCATCTCTTGTACACGACGAGTCTGCCATCAAAGCTGCTCCACTAATAATGGACTCTAACCGTTCTTCTAAGGATGGTCTAGTTCGAACTTCATTGTAAGCCAGTGGTTCCATCATAATTCGTTCCTGCATCACATGCATGCAAACTTGTACAGCTTGTAACTTATACCTTATGCCATGTAAGCAGATCATACAAACATAATGTCTAGGAAATAATTATAACTTACATCAAAGTCATCTAATGCAGCAGCCAACTCTCCAGGGCCGTCGTACGTGTGACCTCCGAGTCCAGCTCTACCCTGCGCTACATCCGATATGGTATTTACAGCTTCGCATACTTGACGGAAGACGAAATCACGATTCTCTTTGGCAGCAGCTAATTCAGGATGACGGACATAGACCTTGGAAGCAGTCAGTAACATAGTTGAATGCTTTTTCAACAGAGCTCTGGCCGCAGCCAAGTCATCTCGCAACTGCGGATCCTTTAGCTCTTGCTGTCGCTTAGCCGCAGCTTGCATAAGCTCTGTAGCGTTTCTGCCAAAAGCCCGAATGCTGTCCATCAATTCTCCCTGGCTGGAAGCATTTTTCAATTTCTCTAAATCGTCTTCAACCTAAATTTTTTGTAAAATGAGGATTTAGCATGGGACAATAATTAATGAAAAAAGTTTTGGCAAATAAAGTTTCCGAATCAACTTACCACGCGGAGTGATTTCAACAAGAGATGAACATCCACCATATCAGCCAAAATCAACAGACGCGTAACGGCTGAGAGAAGATTACGAGCAGCTCGAACCATATTTCCACGTTTTAGAGATGAACACGGATCATCGGCGAATTCTCGAGCGGCTAAACTCATTGCCTCGCCTGAAAGCAAATGATGCATCAACGTTTAAGTAAAGATAAGGATACCGGTGAAGTGATATGCAAGGTTCACCCTTGTAACGCAAATTATCCAATTAGGACTGAACTCACCTGTCTTTCGAACTTCATCTACAGCAGCTAGCATTTCTTGCTTGATGTCTGGATTTTCATGAGCTATCTGCTCGCCCTTTTCAATAAAATTTTCAGTCGCTTTTTCTACAGCTGCCACTAATACGTGAGCACGTTTTGACCTCCCTTTCTTCTTTTTTGAAGGCCCTTTGGTGTTTACCAAAGTCGTGACCTATAGATGATACATCATACGCTTATTGTTTAGTTTCATCCCGACACGTCTAAAAAGGCTTGAGCAAGAGTAAGTTAAATTACACAACAAAGCTCATAACGGCCATGCATCGTACAATACCTGCATTACAAGTGGCTCTAACGTGAGCTCAACTGAATGGGTTTTGATTTCTAGGTTCTTTGGGTCCCATTTCAGGACTATTTGTCCTGTTTCTTCTGTTCCGACTACCATTTCGAATTTCGTAATTCTACTAAAGCAAAATATCGAAAACCGTGATGGTACGCAACAAAAAACAAACAAAAATTTTAAATGAATCAGAGCAATAACCCAATAGCTACTTACAATCTGACATGCAAAAGTGCAGGACCGAAATTAACCAGAAATTGGAACGGCAACTAGGAAATGAATCGCGTGTGCTGCAAACAGACGACAGTAATCAAACTTTAGGCGAATTTCTCATACCTGGATGACTAATGGTTCCAAGGTTTTCTCTACGGACATGGTCCGTATTTCGAGATTTTTAGGATCCCATTTTAGGGTCACATGACCGAAGTGATCCAGGCGTTGTTTATTCATGACTTACAAGAAAATCCTTCACAAGATAGATTGCTTGACATAAATTATTCCGAATTAATTATTGCTTCTTCAACAGGATATGCCTGCCCGTGACAATTCTATTTACATATTCAAGTTACATAACCGAAGGGATGTTTTATTTCAGACATTTACTCACCTTTTCCAATGTTAAACTTGAAGGTAAAAAAGGATTATAACATTTATTTTCTACTCGGTCTCCAGCGTTCTTCCCACTTATTTCCAAAACCAATCAAGGTTCGATTGCCGGCCTGGAAAGAGAAAGTAAGAATTGAAAAATGATAGCATACATCAGATTTCACACTTCCGGTGTGACGAAACGCAAGCCTTACCTGCCTGTTAATCTTCTTGAGGACAGAGAGATTTCACAACTAAAAAATAAATTTCAACTGATACTAAATAAAGTCATGAAAAACTCCACAACAAAGGTACTGACGAACTTCGACACTACGACACAAATCTGACTGTGCCTTTCTTTTCAAAAATTTCTCGAATGCACAAAACTACATATAACTACGCTAAACTGAAGACTTCAGGAATCGCATGATGCACCTCCGATTCCGATCCACTAATATGATGATCTAATCGCAGAATAGTAATTGTGAAACCCAAGTGAAGAGGAGATCACGTCAAATTCGGTTTCCTCACTTGACAGGAAAGTAAAGATACATATGTATTATTCCCAAATCAGTTTACACGCACCACTTCTTGACAATGAATCATAGTATTCACATTCACAGTTATAGCGGGGGTGTTCACAGTGACACTGTACTGTACAGCTTTACCCTTCTGTCCCTCATCCTCTGAAGATTGCTTCAGCATGTATGAATCTGTACGGAAAGAATAGCAGCACACCTCATCTTGAAGATCACCGAACCGATCGTACATACGAAGTGACTACCAAACGGATGTATGCATACGTAAAACATGGGACGCCCCACCTAAAAGTATTTTTTACTCTGAAGAAGTATTTGTTATCGAAGAATAATCTGTAGATGCTTTAAATTTTGTTCATGAATTGGACTCACTTACAACGGCTAGATTTATGTAGGCGACTAATTTTTCATCCTTACCTATGGATGGTTGTGCCGGATCTAATGTTTACATTATTCATTCAAATGGTATAGTGCATAGGAACCCTTCATTGCTGAAGCATCAGTCAGGAGCACGGGTTCGTGACGATGTACAGTACTTTATGTAAAACATACTGCTCTGAAAAGAAGCATTTGAATGAACCTGTTTTTAGTTGCTCACTCACATAGTAATAATAATTTAAATCACCATATGAAAATGATTCGAAGTCTCGAAACGATGCGAATCGAGGCGGTCTGAACTGAAATATCGCCAAATTTTAACGCTCATCACAACATCACTGGGTCACACGACTATCGAAGCCGAAGTTCCTTTAGTGAAGTGCTTGTAGTGAGCACTACTATACCTTTTGCAGTGTACATAATGAATACACACCACGGTCTAATTCTTGGGTGGTCAAAACGAATTTCTCGTATCATGCATAACATTTGGAACTGTATATATTACTATGCCTGCCCCGCATGATGTAAACAGTGGAATTTAACGTACACAGCAGTAAAAGTCATAGAGTTGACCTATCGCGATTTCATGATCTTGTCTTTGAAACATTATATTGCAAGTCATTGAAAATATTAGGTACCGAATTTAAATACAATGTGCTCTCTTGAAATCCTCGCAACACGAAAAATTAATAAATATATTTTTATGCGGAAATTATTTTTTATATAGATGAAACCTATTCTAGCGACATAGACAGCGATTATAGCTGTTCGTTGCAAACATTCATCAGCGTCACAAATTTTGTTTGAGCAATGGGGGCTGCGGATGCTCGGGATTCCGGTGAGCGTAGTGCTGAGGATGTGATCGCGGATAACATGAGAAATGCAGCCGAAAGAGATCAAAATTTTGTTGACGAGTACTTCAGTTCAGTGCGTTCAGACAAAGCCAGATCTTTATACCCGGAACGTGGAGGTAAAAAATATGAACCATCATGGTGGGACATTGCCATTAAAGGGGATGCTCGTGGAACCGAAAAACTGCGATGTGAGAGGAACGTGTACAACGTTTTAACTAATAGTGAGTCTCGAAATGAATACAACTAAATATTTAATGTACCTCACTGGTTCAAGTACAATGCCTCATTGATTGAGGGGTATTTTAAAAGTTCTACCATTGATTAAAGATTCAAATTCATGTTTTAGGCAAACTAGTCAAGATTTTACTGGGCGCTTTAGAGTCGTCGGGATGGTAAGGGCATAGGCTCATAGTCGTTTACAATCGGATTAACAATATGCAGGCAATCTCTACTGTGAGTTTTAACTTGTTATATTTCCAGTAAGATTGATATCCGACGACATATTTCGTGTGAGGTCTGCCACTCATCTGTAACAGGAGGATATGACCCTTTTCTCAATCAGGTAACCTGTTTACGGCCAGCTTAAGCTTTGTATTTACAACAAGATAATCCGTTCATTTTTTGTACAGCATAATGTATGGAACACTGATGAGTTCAGAGTGAGAGGAGCGGAGAGGGGAAAAAAGGGAAAAAATAACTTTTGTATCGTTGTAGGTGGTCGTATGTCAGAACATGTGTAAATCGGAAGCGCAAATTCAAGGAGTACTTACTCATGAATTCATTCATATGTTTGATTACTGCCGGAAGAAGTTAGACTTGAACAACATTCAACATTTGGCATGTACGGAAATTAGAGCTGCCAATCTGGCACATTGCAGTTTCCTTGGCGCCATGGCGTCAGGGTCAGTTTCGCCCTTCAGTATCAAGAAGAGTCATCAGGTTAGTGCTACGATTATTTTCAAAGTAACAAATGCTGTTACTGTTTTTACCCATGCATCCTACTAGCTCTAGTAAAAGATCTTTTTTGTTTCAGAGCTGCGTGAAGCAAAAGGCTGCAGCTTCTATAATGGCAGTGAAAAACGTTTCCGAGAAAGAAGCTTACGACGCTGTAGAATCAGTTTTTAGTAAATGTTATAATGACTTGGAACCTTTAGGGAGGAGGTTACGAAGAAATTCTGATCACATTTCGAAAGCCTATTTAGATCGCTTGAACATGGGATACAAATGATTCGAAGGGTTTGGATTAGGTAAAAAACTAAAGATTAGCCTGGGAATCTCGTCAGACGCGGCTGTCCGACGGGATTAGAGCGGCACTGCTTCTATGAAAAGCTGACGAAGCAAGACTAGAAAAGACTTAAATTAGCCCTTCGCTATTTTATGATTTGAAAATAAATGTTACCCAAGTTGAGTTATGTCGTTGTTCAATTTTTATGTTGAAGATGTGAGTAAGGGTCAACGGTCGGTGTACGAGGGGAAAATTATGTGTTTGGGCCCCTGTGAATATAAGTCCAACTCCCATGCCCCTGTAGCTTTTTAAGCACTCAAGATTTATGATGATTATTTGTATGTTCTTGAACACCGGCTGCTGTCTTTGAAAATTTTGGGTAGTCTCGTTTCCCTCAAATGCAGCTAAGAAACATCGTCTTTGTTGGTAATGTCTCGGCAAAGATTTACAGCTTAGTAGAGCTAGCATTTGATACGAGAGGCAAAAGAAATCAGATTTCATTACTTGCTTTATGCTTCGAAAATTCATAATCCAGATTAAAACGAATAGACTAGACAAAGCGATGCTTCGTCGCACTAAACCCAGTATGAGTATTGGTATTGAAATCCGAGCAGTTCGAGAACCGCTATTGACAAAGGTAGGTCCGCTCCGCATGTAAGGTACATATTCCGCCAGCTCTATCAACGTTTAGCTATATTTCAGCAGTATCAAGCACAGAGTAGTCTTCTGATTGACGCCATCCCGAACAGATCGAACCTGTCATTCCAGATTCATTTTCAGCTCATTGTCCAGACTGTGAATTGGAGGATTTAGTTCTTCATCCACAAGTTGCCAAGGCGTACCAATTTTTTTAATTTCTAACGAAGTGGGAACATTAATTTCGAACGTTGCTAGGCGAAGTTTACGTGCTGGTGATTACAATTACGAAATATACTGCGACTCTGGTCGGCGGTGGTCGGCGCCCATTGTGTAAGTTCCATTGTGTAAGTTTTCGTTGACTTAGTTAGATGTCTTACTTTTTGTCAGAGCGTCCTTAATGTGTAGCGTCTTTGAAATGAAATTTCTATCCAAATTGACTCAATCCTTCCCTTTTGTCCACCTCTGTGTCCATTCGTGACTGTATATGTCTGCAAAATTGTATCCTCTAGTGCGTTTCCCTTCCGTATAACCATTAGCATATGTCGGCCGAAATTAACCTATGGTAACGGTAAATGACCAAGATTTTCACTAGATGTGGCATGTGGGCCTCAAGTTGTCCTCATGATGTTCAAGGCAAGGAGCTGAAAGCGTGGAAGAAGTAACATGTGTGAGGAAAAAATTGCACTCGTCAACTACCACGGGCGTAGAACATGATGGATGCGTTGCAGTGCAGAAAAG
Organism: Sminthurides bifidus; assembly: GCA_009872375.1. Lineage (NCBI taxonomy): Eukaryota > Metazoa > Arthropoda > Collembola > Symphypleona > Sminthurididae > Sminthurides > Sminthurides bifidus. The sequence goes on from VRMD01001305.1 coordinate 16,034, forward strand.
TAGCAGGAGGAGTTGAACATTCCTGTTGTGGGATTATTGCCTCTTGTAGCCTTTACGATTCGGATGAGAAATTATTGACATGAGAGCAGGTGCTACGGAATATAAAATGGACATCTCTCGATAATTGATGGTGTAGAAGATAGGGCCGGTGTGAAGCTTGTGCTTGATATTAATTTTATTGATGCTTCTGTGAGAAAACATCGCCGCAAAAACTGACAGTTAGAGAGATAAAATAAATTAGCTGGAGAAAGTTCAGAAGGAAGCATTCGGACCTGCCTATGCAACAAAGAATTTACGAAGGACGTTGTTATTGTTCAATGCGATTGGCAGTGAATACTGAATGTTTTTTGATTTTCATTTTCTTGTAGTCTCAGTCTCTAGTCAGAAGCAGTTTTAGTTAGTTGGCACGTGTTAGTGGTTAAATAGTGGTCATAAATGTAATTCTAGAAGAACTTTCTTTCAAAAACTTTCTCGATTCAATTTTGCTGGTTAAAAAAGAATGAGCATCGCCGTCTATATTTATTCTAGCCCTGATTTGACCATCCTCCAAGAATATCACCACTCGAAAGCCGCTGCGTTGTTAAGGCTATCGTATCGGGAAGAAAGCACTGGTTGGGATGACTACGAAGAGAAAGTTTGGGCTGACTAAATTGCACGCAAGCTTCTGATAACTCATGCTTTCCCTGCATGTTTTAGTGGTTAAAAGAAGGGATCATGCATAGTAACCTCTGGCTGAAACAAGGGTGATCAATCAGCCAGGCGTGCCATCCCACGAACCTATGAAGTGGCGGCCCATATTTGCATGCTCGAGATTATTACTCGAGTGTTTTGTTGAACGTCTTGCATTGAAAGATACTGTACAGGCAAGAAAAGCAATATTCCAATTCCAAACCGGTGGACCTGTGGGAAAGTGAACGGGTTCAAGTCATTGTTGTCTTGATCTCTTGATAGCTCTGGGAGTAGTAATTGAGACGTATCAGCAAGCGTGTGGTACAGTGTTCTACAGACTTATCAACCTGTTTGGACAGTTTTCACCGCTGTGCATTTAATGTCTACTGAGTGAGCGGTGGAGGAAGAGGTGCGGTGACTAACATGGGTGACCAATACTGTTACTCCTGCATTGAAAAACAGGTCTAAATACTTTGCGGAGAAAGCAAATTTTCTCATAATACCTTGCCTGCTAATTCAAAAAAGTGCAGTTGAGCAGAAGAGACGATACGGTAGCTGAAACTTACCACATCTTTCTACGCTGCAGTGGTTGTTCAAATGTGAACCACTGTTGTGCAAGGAACGATTTAAAGCACGAGTGCTCTCGTGTTAAGAAACGTGATTAGAGTTGGAAGAAGCATATCAAATGAATTTCTTTACGGGATTTTCTCATCTCAGACTGAGAAAATTAGAAGCCCAAGCAGCATTTGCACTTGTGAAAGCAAAAGCATTTAACGAAACAATTGTGGTCGTGTAGAGCTTCTGGACTGTGGGAGAAAGTAGATAAGTTCGAATTCCGGCGTAGAAAAAGGTTCTGTGTACTCTAGTGGGCCGTAGTGAGCTGGCTTGTTTAGAATTCCCATAGTTAAAATATCTTTCATTTTCTTTTGGCAGATTCCCCACAGTCAGCGAGGATACACCTGAAAG
>VRMD01001306.1:0-17665 GCA_009872375.1 Sminthurides bifidus
CTTGTTCCGTTAGCAGTTCGGTAGAAACGGCATAAGCTTATTTTAAGCAGGGTTGATACATCCCTAATGTACAAGCAAGTTAGCAGGTTTAGGAAGGTTGCCATACCATTAATCGTAGTGCCATACTTGTTAATGCAGGATTGGGGCAACTGAAGCCTACTGCTGTAATCACGATAGTCATTAGGATGAAGATCGTTCCGAAACAGTTGATTGGAAGCTTGCGTTTGGTTTTCGTTCAATATATGCGTTCTATCGATGCAGATTAGAACTGAAATATTCATCTCCAAGTTTGACCAAGTGTCCATCCCAAAATAGAATCGACTTAACATTAGTGAGTGTAAGTAAAAGTTACCAACTAGGTGATGGCAATTAAGAGTTCTGAAATAGTGTTTACATGCTGTGGCTACCCGTGGGAGAAGTAATTACCACTGCAGTCTTGTCGGCTGAATAGAGGGTTTACTGCATCAAATGCAGAAGCTCCTTTCTATTGTACCTAGTCTTTGTTTCCCCTACGTGGATTGTAAGTGCTGGGAGTCAGCTCAGGGTTTGTAGACATGCTGGAGGTAGTAATGGAAGGGTTAATAAGCATTCCTTTTCCGTCGTCTTTGTTTCTTCCAGCGAAACTATGAGCAACGAAGAGCCAAAGCTTCGAATCGATACATTAGCGTTGATAAAGCAAGGACTTTTCTTTGTTTGATCAGCCCTTCGCCATGCTCATAAATGTAATCGGAATATTCTTGACCTGGAATGTTCAAGTTCCATTGTTCTTTCTTATTTTCTTAATCCTGCGGTTCATGCCGTGTCGCCAAAAAATTTTGGGAGCCTTCAGTGCGTTTTAAGTAGGTTTATTCCAAGCTAAGATAAGGTTTCAAAGTCACTGTGAATTTGATCGCGTGTCGTATAGGGAGTAAGGAATATTTCTGTAGCCTACTATATTAGTTGGATACTTGTTTTACCAACTCATGTACTCAGTCTTGCGTGTCTCGTGTCATGTTTAAAGTACTCGTACTCTGAAAGACGAAAGTCATTTACTCCGTAGTGAAAGCACATGTACGCACGTCACACTAAACACGGTGTTCACTTCTATGATATGGCACACATGTGTGTGTGCGGTTTTCCTGGTGATTTTAATAGCTAAACATATGGACTTATTTGTTATCAAATATTTTGTTACCATCTTCAAGCTTAACTTTTACGTACTTTGACGTTGCTCTTTCTTCTTGTAATCGGATATTGAAAGCAATAATCGTGTTCACTATGTATTACGCAAGCAGAAACGGAGTACAGTAAATAATGCAACTTGTGACTAATGGAAGATTTTGCCTTCGGGTTCAAGATAATCAAAGTATAGGCTAAGCTCGTTTCGTCAGGATATGGCGCGTGGAATATTGTCGATGATAATTGGGTTCTGGCAGGGGGTTTACAGAATCTTGTCCTAGCAGTAGAATGGTCTCGTGATGAATTGCACTCTCTGGATCATGGCAACGGCTATGGGATTTTGGTAGACTAGGAATTGTATTGCCAAATGAGCAGCCCTTAATCCACTGGTCACCCGATTTTCCAAGGGCCTTGGACAGCTTGGGACAACCAGTTCTAGAAATGGGCAAAAACAGACCAGGATCGGCAGCAAGGACCAGCATCCTCTAGTCATTCGTAGCTTTGCAATAGGACTAAAGTGGCTTCATTAAGTTTTTTATCATGCTGTGACAATAGCTTTCGATCATTTCATTTTGATCCCTTACGAACCAAGGGGAGCAGAACATTTCCCATTACGCAAACTAAAAGGGGAGGGTTGCTTTCTTTGCTTCGCAGCTTATGCCAGAACGGTTGCCAGACAGGGAAGCAAATGTGAATGCACCAGAAGCTGATGCCATTGTAAACTTGAGAGATGGGCTACCGTACGATGGCTGGATGGGTCGAGCCGAATGCACAATTTTCATATGAAACACTTGGAAACCAAACACTACCTTCTAGGCTGAAAACCAAAGGAAACTTTCTCCCTTCCGCTGTGTCCCTAGTCACTGCGCTGCCGTTAGCCCCGTAGATCTCTTCAATGTCAGACTGCATCCACGTGCAAGGGAAAACGGAGAAAAGTCTGTTCGTATCTTTGCCAGTCTCTCACAGTTCTCCCGTTATGTTCAATATCCGCGACCCAGTGAACGAACCCGGGCCTTGTAGCTCTGTGAAGCGGGGAAGTCATCCTGTAATTATATAAAATGAAATCAATCCATTCCGTGTCATCCCTCTTGTTCTCGTCCCCCACGTCCTTATCCTTTATTCCTTGAATTCGGATATTATATACGTGTAGGGAGGGAGGGACGTAGGGATTACAATAACGATTCAACAGCCGGGAGGTTCCATGCTTCATGGTCTTGCCATCAAACTCACGTCAAGTATGTACGTCAAGATACAGTTAGCCGTCTGGATTGCTTGATTGCCCCTTCACATTGTTTCTTTGTCAACCAGCAGTTTCGTGGACCCTTAAGGCCGCTGCCTACTTCACCTTAGATTCTTGGTACCTGCAGTAGGAAGGAAAGACAGAAGATTGACCAAGAAGGAGCACATGGCTGAGAAGCGTTCTGAAGATGATGAAGAACATGTACATGAAGAAGAAAAAAGACTTGAGATGATGGTGATGATGATGACGGAGTCTGTTGGAATGATGCCATGAGCCCTGGTCCTTTGTTATTAGAATTGAAAAGCAAGTGGTTTTCATGCACGCTGGAGGCATCTTTCACAGTCACATGTTTAGGTTCGGAGGAAGGAACCCACTGCAGGGCACTGCGGTAAATGATCCAAGGTGAGGTGCGTGTTCTCCAAAAAGAAAAACGTGTAAGCTTGAAAGCTTTTGTGGATAAATTATTCTCCGATTCTATAATGAATCTACTTTGGGAAAATTTAAACAGTTGCCTGCCCAAACTCTTCTTCGAGTTATACTTTTCTTTTTCTATGTTGGTCCCTCCTCATGTTCCTCTGCAATGCAACTAACTTATATTCGATGCTCTTCTTTTCTTGCACAGTTCCGACATGGAGTTCCCAGCTCTCGTTCAGCCAGCTCTTTTAATCAACAAATCGAAAATTCGACTCAGATCAAGCCTCGAATCGTCTTCGTGCGCAAACGAGCAAGACCTGCCTGAAATGAAGAACAGATCGGAATCAAGAAAATACAGAGATTATCATCAACTTCGGACTGAAGTACTGTAACAGGACGACGCTTTCGATGCAAAGTGGCTCCTCTTTCCAGTCTGCGGTGGGCATCATTAGGATTTGGGAGGATTTGGAAACAATCAACACGAACTGGATTCTGGAGGAACTCGTCAATCGGTTTTCGAAATCTAAAACGAATGCAGGTATGTGTGCATGTTTTCCTCTTGCTGAAACCATGGAAATCACCCAAGAAAAAGTGAGTTTCTTCAATAAGCAAATTATTTCAACAAGTTTAACGATTTCAGAGTAGAAACGTTGCTGGTGTCCGCACGCCGATCTTCTGTGGGCCTACACCTGTGTGCTTCCCTCCAAACTTATCATTGTACTTTAATCACGAGAGCTGCTCTGTCTCTGGAAATCAAAGATGGTGAAAGCAACAAAGAGAGAGATTCGCGTCGTGTTTCATTCGATGATGAAGGTTTTGTGTTTGTTTGCGACTTGAGTGCTCTGCGATGCCTATCAGTAGCATTGAACTCAAGGCTCTTTTTTCCTTCATCTCGGCCTTATGGATTCTTAATGGGAAAGATCGTACAGACTCTCAGCCTGAGCTTTGCCGTATTATCTTAATCTTACCTTGCCTTTACTTTTCGTCCATAAAGACAAGCTGTTGACTTGGCTTTAACTGTGTTACAAGCCGACTGTATACTCCACCTTTCCATCTTCAGCTGCTTTCATATTCTCGTTGCTTCACTGCATAATAACCTTTACGGACAAAAGGCAGTACAGTTGAGTGTCTCTACAATTTGGCTTGAATTCAGTTTCACTCCGTGTTATTTGCCCTATGGTAAAAGCACAGTGGCCCTCCTCACTCGCCATCTCTCTCATCATCCCACAGCACAGACCATGTGTTAAACAGGGGAATTTCTCACCGCACCGTCAGACGCACGGTGACTGGCTTCCTGAGCAGTTGTTTTGTGGGTGAAGTCGCGTTTAAAGTGTGCTTCAGCGATTTAATAGCCGGCGTTTGTAGTTAAATTCCTGAAGTTGGTTAATATTAACTTGGTGAACTAGTGTTTGGGTGTGAGAAAATTCCACAATTGAAAGAAAATCTCAAGTCGTTTCAGTGTAACAACGTTTATTGAGAGGTCAGGAGCCAGTTGCCGAAGTAGTGTCGTAATTCGGAAAAGAAAAAGCGGAAAATTTTCATAGTTTGTGACGCTGGGACTTGCGTGCTTTGTGTCTTCGGTGAAAAAAATTGAATTTTAAGTTAATTGGATCGGTTGAAGGTAAATCGTTTATGTGTTCATTTTCTTAGCAGTACAATGTTCAATATTGTTGTCTGATGACGATGTTGAAGGGGTTACTCCCCTTTCAGTTTGCTGACCGATGGATTAGGAAAAGAAGGTACCCAAATCAATTTTGCTTCTAAAGACATTGAAGCCTGTGAGCAAATCTAAAAGGAAAATCGTAGGTGCATATGAAAAGATCTCAAAAGGTAAATTACTTATTACCTGGAGAAGAGGAGTGGAAAGCTGGTTTTGTGTTTTTTATTGACGAGTGCAGCTGATGTAATCACGTTATGTGACTGGATTGTAAACTGCAGATGTGGGGTTGAATAAACCTTGCATGGGATTGGCGAGTGTTGAAACGAACCTGTGGGAGTAGTTAGTCAGTTAGCTTGTAAAGGAAGTCGATAGCAATTTAAGAAGATGGCAAGTCTTTTTCACTGATGCTGCGTCAGAGGGTCAGCTGTAATGTGTGACAGTTACACAAAGCACTATTGGGTGTAAGAATTTTTATTAGAAGGAAAGTCCATAATGTATGGACCCATCTTTTGTTTCAGAAGTTTGGTTTACCGCTATTGCTTTTTTGTCCTTGTTCTTATCAAGGCATTAACAGCTAAGTGAGATGACACAAGGCACAGGAACAACGGGCAAACATGATGTAATAGTTGAGCTTGTGAACTTGAAGTACTGCTGGAGTCTTGCATGCATGAAGCATGAGTCTACGGGGGACAAAAATTAAAAGTTTTACAAAGAATTAGATTTGCGGAGTGAGGAAAATTTTAAAGGGAAAATTGCAACATCATGCATAAATTTGAATGAAAGTAGACTGCGAGAAGTGATATGCTGATTTGGGATGGGAGGATTTCCATTTTCTCATTTCCTAACTCGCATTTATGGAGCGGAGGAAGGCGGTCTGATTAGTCCGTAGATTTAGCATGCGTCTGAGTTGAATCATGAACGAAAAGAATTGTTGTGTCACTTTTGCGTGAGCTGAAGCGAATTATATGCAAGTAACTCTTGAATTATTTCTTTCAGATCAAGCGAATAAGCTCTCCTGCCGTCGGAGAAACGAAGACCCGAAACTCGCGAAGGCGGATCAACTTGATTGACTCGCAGCAGAAATATGCCTTTACGAGCGAGTTGACTATTTGCTGGTTGAAAGCCGTGTTTAATTTGTGACGAAGACTCAGGATCTACCGTTTGCTTAACGGGGAGAACAGTGCGAGACTGTGGAGACATTTGCGGATTTTGTTGAAGACTGTTTGTTGTGTTGTGCTACTTACGGGCGGTCGGCTTTCTGGCTACGAAGAACAAACTCATTGCAAGTAACACAGCCAGCCAAGCTAGGATGAAAACTGGATGCGAATGAAAAAATTGGTTTTATTAAAGGTCCGGCGTCGAACGTGAACGGGGTCAGATTAAGCAAGTGTGAGAGTGTGTTGAGTGCTTGTGTGTGGGTACAATCTGGATTCTGATCTCTTGCCTGACTTGTTCGCGCCGTGGGCTAATCTTCATTACCAAGAAGCAGAATTTTAAACCAGACGTGGATTAAGTCTGACGAGCTGAATAGAAACTCATTTTTCAAACCAAGAGCGAAGCTCAACCAGTGGCCGTAATATGTGAAGTGTGAAAATAAAGTTGGCCTGGACGGAAACTTCATCGCCTTGAAATTATCAGGGTGTATGGGTACCCCAGTGCAAGCGCTGCAAGCGAAACATTGACGGCATACAGCTGCGAAATGCTGTATGTTTGATATGCTGAAGAAGAGCAGAGACGGGAGCCAGTAACATGAGCTTGTTAGAAAGACCATAATCCCACCGCTGACTCAGAATATTTTTGAGGAAAATATCGATTGGGTAGCCATTGACATTGCTTAGAAGCAAGCAATTTGAGTGAAACTGGGCAGTTATTCCGTTGCGAAGCGTGTAATTATTAATATGATCATCAGTTGGTAATTGGAGGAAGGAAACCGGACCTGCTACTTTGTTGCTGCTCAACTCGTAATTGTAATCTCTGCACAAAATGTTGCGATATAACAATCAATCTACTAAACCAGTAGACTACTACCGCCCGCTCACTGTAGATTGCAGTGTGGAGTATGAATTACCCAAGGAAGTGAGCCCTCCACCTGGAAGGTGAGTTATGTTTTCATGCTACTTAGTTGTAGTAGACCCAAACTTATCCATCCCTTCAACTTCCTTTACCAAGATCCCTTTACAGCTGGCACTTTACAGCTGTAACGTAACTTGTTCTATATAGCGAGGCTGTTGGGTTTCAACGGAATAAAGCAGGCAGAAGCTACTGAAATTTGAAAAGAAAATGAAAAAGTTTTTGGTGAAAATGATTTTACTTACCCATGATTTATTGGGGTAATTTTTGGGAGGCTTTGGGCTATTTCACTGTTTCTTATTGTATAATGAAAGGTTGGCAATTTTGGGCACTTGTCAAAAATGATGCATGGCGTCGGCAGAGGAAGAAGATGCGAGATCTACATGCACGCGCTATAGGCTTTCTGCAAGCTGTTAAAACTATTCATCAGTACTTAGTTGTGTACTTCAGGCTGAAGAATGAACAGAGAAGTGTTTTCATAGTTGTAAAAGTTGATATTGTTTTTTGTTGTCAGTGCCCCGTTGCTGATAATCCATCCGTCGGCGTATTTCCGTTCAAAAGTCCATCAGCCCTCATCGTCCAACTCTTCCTCCTCTTCCTCATCTTCATCTCCGTCGCTTGGACATCACCATGGAGCTGCTCATCGTGGCATCAGCTCCATTACCGGAAGAAGCAGTCGACACCAAGATTTAAATCTATATCTAGGGTCTAGCAGAAGTCTAAGCAACAGTACCAATAATAATCATACTAGTAGCAATAACAATCACATTGGAACTGGAGGTAGCTCCATGGCCGGACTCGGAGGCAGACATCACGCTTCTAGTGATGGAATGATGCTCGGAAGCAATAGCAACTCGCGAAATTACCGAAGTAACACATCCAACCAAACTTCTTCGCTTTCCTCTAGTTTGAATCGATCTCGTAATTTAGGACTGAGCGGAACTAGTGATTTGATGGGAAGATCTGGACTCAGCTATCTGGGTGATTACGGTGGCTATGGCAACGACTTGCAGCGATCCAATGCCTCTCACAGTTATTTATCCTCTTCTGGAAGTAGTGCTAGCAGTAGAATAGGGAATAACAGTAGTGCCATGAAGAAACCTACCGGAGAGCGAATGGGAGGTGGCAATGATGCCACGTCTTCGATGATGATGCGGGATCTCAGAGATCGTCTTGCAACTTACGGATTCTCAAATTCCAATGCTGGAAGCAACAGCAGTAGCAGCGGAACCTCGTCTAGCTTCGGAAATACATCAAATCTCGCTGGATCTCCTATGATGATCGGCTCGAAAGGCGACTCACCTGGACTGAATACTTTCGGAGTACCTACATCCACAGCTGCTTCCATGAGTAACAATAAGCGATTGCGGATGATGAATGCGGGCAACACCATGATGGAGCCCTTGAATTTAGCAGTGTCTGGCTCCAATTCACTATTGAACTCAACTTCAGCCTATCACTCTTCCTCGATGGGCAGTAACAGTTCAATGCCGCACATGTCCACCTTCCTTGGAGGGAGTTACAAGGAAAATTCAACCAGTCATAGCTCTAATTCGCACGGCGCTACCCACTCATCTTCCCACGGACTGAATTTCGGCTCAAGTTTCTCTAATACTAACAATAATAATTACTACCATTCACGCTCCGCACCACAAAACATTCTTCATCAGTACTCCTTGTCTGGAAGCTCAACCAGTGGTACTGGGTCCAGCCTCTCAGGAAGATACTCCAAGGAGGGTCCCATACCCGTCGACAAGGGATCTGGTTCTGACAGTGGTGTTTGTTCCGAAAACGATTCTGATTCAAGTCCGTCAATGCAGCCTTACACAAGTACTTCGGGAGGTCATCATGTTCGAAGAAACTCACTCTTGTCTCAAGATCTACCGGGATCAGGTGAGCATTTTTGTTTTAAGAAATTACGGAATCATGATTAAGTAGCATTTCCGCAGGTCATGTTGGACCAGAAAGGTTTTTACTTTTAAACCATGGAAAAGCACACTGTTACCAGCTTTGTTTTGATCAAATCAACTTTTCAATGGTAGGATGTATTTTTGAGGCAGCAATGTCTAGCTAAACAGGAAAAGTCCTTTCACGTCTTTAAGGATCCTGAGGAGCAATTTCCTTTGTCTTCCACTTGCTCAGGCTCTGGAGGCTGAAAATCTAGCATCTGGAGAAATTTGAGCCTCTGCTATTAGCTTGTCTTTATGAGAAGGCTTTGTTGTGCTTTGTTGAATCAGGCTGGTGTTAAGGTTGTAGAAGTGCATTGTGTCTGTATCTTGTACGGCTATCTTCATGCCTTGAACCCTGCAAGGCAGTCGGTCCGTTGTTCGTGTTCGTGCGTTACAACGAGGGTAAACATCCGAGGCTATATGGTCTTCCTGTTATAGATTTACCATTTATCGTCCATGCTCACTCCAAGGGATGCTTTCTTTTTTTGTCCTGTTTCGCTCCTCGTTCGGCCCAGGACATTCTCATTTACACTTGCTTTCAAGGCAGTATGAACGTCTCCACGCATATGCATGGTTCAATAAACACGGGCGAATAGCTCCCAATAACCTTGCTCGGGAAACGTCTCTACAGTAACTCGAAAAACCAAGCTTCAAGCTTTCAGACTCGCATCTCGTGTGATAGATGGGTATGACTATTGTTTGGCCGGGTCATGTGGTGCTTTACCTCAGCCTACCTGATGAATTTACAGTAAAGCTGCCAAGCTAGTTGAAACAGCAACGATGCAAGGCCGATTATGAATTTTTCTTTTGCGTTAACATTTTCCCTGGACTTCTTGCTACGTCTGTGAGGCTGGAATTGAACTAGCGCTTATCAACGTCTGCTGCAGGATTCAACATTGATGAATGGGTGAGGGCGGAATGCAATGCTGAAGTAAACTCTGCCAGATGATGAAAGTTTTCGTGTGGTTTTACTCGGTACAACAAAATGGAAGTAGGGCTGGGGGAATATCTTCTTTTGAGATTCCAAAAGTATATATAAGGAATACTGTAGTCGTACAATTTGTGGACTGGGTAAGAAAGGGGGAATTACGTGCCCGCATCCGCGAATGCGGAAAAGAGAGACAGGGTCGAGCAACACAGACAGATTCATTCAAGAGCTTTCATATCAGACCTGAACAAGTTTGCAGAACGACGGGTTGCCGGCGACGAAATCTCTCAGCCGTGGTCGTGAAGAAGTAGTTGTAAAAGAGAGAGATGGAATAAGGGAAAGAGGAATATCTAGCGGACGAGCGAATATTTCTCTTGCGAAGACGTGCGTGCAAAAGTATAGAGAGATCTCCCACCAATTTCGGATAAGCTTCCCAAGGGTGTCCATTGGATTTTATAGGGGCGAGGCAACGCATTCTGCGGAAGATTAACTTTAAGTTTACCCTGAGTCCTTGATGACTCTGGAAGACTTTAACTTCCAGCGGGGAAGAATAGAGTGAAACACTACGAGAAGAGGACGAGGAATGTAGAGGCACGACTTGAGAGCACTTCAGCGTGGTTCTGTAGCTTGTAGGGATAGGATTGATGCGAGTAAAAGCATATCACAGTGGTATAACAGCAAGCTTTGGTGTCGTTTAATTTGTTAAATTCGAAAATTTTATTGATTACTGCTTGAATTTATTGCACAAGAAGGAATTCCAGCTGGTTTGCGATGGATAACAACGAGGTGCTTGAACCGCAGCTGTAGGAAAATTTTATAGGAGAGCGGCGTCGTAAACTTTCGTAGCTCAGCTCTAGTCAGCATGATAAATGATCATTTACTATAACAACTGCCGTGAGAAAAGCTCGACAACCGTGCAAAATATTGCGAGCTTGTAGCAGTGCTCGGTATCCCAATCACAGCTTCCATGAAAGCAGCTGGCTTAAGAATTAGAGTCAGACAAGCTGAAGTATTGAAGTCGTAAAAGTGTACGCAAGTACAAAATTTCGACTCATTACTACTCAAATTACGAAATCGTCCTCGATGCTGCTCAAGGAGTCCTACTTAAGGAGTTTGCGATCACTGAACCAATCCCGTGCCAAGTCCCGTGAAAAACACAGACAGGATGTACAGGTAAACAAGTCTTGTGTGACTGTGATTTGATAGGATTTAGATTATGCAAAGAAGTTTTTTACTCTGTTACTTCCACGCTTCACTGCGTGGTTGGGTTGCGGAGGAAAGCGCAGCGTCAGGCTGAGGGTGGATGCGCTGCCTGCTTGGGATGATATGAGAAGATGAGTTGCTGCAAACGTAAGATTTACAGCTGAATATGAATGCATCGTCATGGAATGCTGGAGGCTGTGTGGGAACCAGACGAAGTGAAAGAAATGCTACCTCCTTCTTCTTTAAGCTTCACATAGTATATATGGTTCCGACCTGACCTGAAAGCAGTGTAGCTTAGCAATGTAGGCACGGCACTAAAGACATGGCTGGCATGTAATCCACTAAGTTTCATGTATTTAAACTCACGGGAAAGGTTCCTAAAAGAAGATGAGAAAAAGATTGGATGTGAATGCTGAAGGCTGCAGGAACTTTGGAAGAATATTTTCAAGCAGTAGTGAAGCGAATTGGATTTTCTGTTGGAGAAAATACCAAGGGAGAGAAAGGAACGAGTGGAGAATCTCGCTAGGAAATATTCCCTATGCCTAGGTTCCCGGGTATTATCAAAGACTATCCCCCGATTCGGGAGGGAAGGAACGGGGCTACGGCTCTATTCTGTTGGCGTACTTCTCTGCCAGCTGTAAAATTCAAGAGGCCTTTGCTGCTTCTCAGATGCACGAAATATTCCCCCGCCAAATGCACTTGAATAACGAACGAGTTTTGAGCCTGCTGTATATCACATATAGGAACTGCTGCAACTCCGAAACCAGACATTGCAGCTAGGAAAGTGAATTATCTCCCAACTACTCTTATTCTCTAGCAGGAAGAGACGAAAAGTAAATGAAAATTTTCAAATTGCAAGTCTAGAACGTAGCATACGGTAGTCTAGCACGGCAAAAGTTTCGGAACAAGGTTTCCAAATGAAAGGCTTTGCTGAATGTTCTTGGAGAAGTTTGTCAAGAAAAGGCTCTTGACGTTATCCTGCAGTTGCAATCCTGGGTTACTTAGATTAGTACGAGCCTCCGCCTGATGAACGGAATGTATGCTAGTAATGAGCTTGTTTCGTGGTAACGTTGTCGCATTAGCTGGGCTTAACTGGTGGCTGGTGTTCATGGGAAGCAGGAAAAGTGTATGATTTTTGCCTCCAGGCTCGGCTGTGAGAAGATTTTAAAAAAGAAAGAATTAAGTCCCACCAACCGGCAGAAGAAGTGTGTGTGTATACTCGTTGAAACTAAAGGGACTGTACTGTTGTGGCTGCACAGTATTCGACCTAACGCTGACATTGTTGATTACCAAAGTTATGTTGGAGGTAAATCCTGGTTGTAGTAAGTGTAGATGCAGCTATAAATTTGAGCTGCGATTATGTTGTAAAGCCCTGCTGGGTAATGAGTTAGAAAAGTGCGCATACTTTACCGTAGCTCGAGCAGTCCAAATAAGTAACAGTCTGTGATTCATTGATTGTGTGGCCTAATTGCGAAGATGCGGTGAAATTCACTCATGTGCACCGCGCTCTCAAGCTAGAGACTAGAGAACCATGCCATAGGACTTTGCAAAAGAGAGCTTTTGCTTCTCCTCTTTCTTTGGGATCGTTCATTCTGAGGGCATGATGAAACCACCTCAACGAGTATTTTTATATCGCGGCACTTTATCACGAACTTCAGAAAGGATTAAATCGGGTACGAGCGAGACGTAAGTTGGATAGAAACAGGTAGTAGTTCATAGGTAGTAAGTAGGTAGCAAAAGACAGCAACTTGTGAGTTTGGTGTGCTCGAGGAAAGAAACTTATAGGTGTTCAGGTATGGTGGCAAAGCCACGGGAAAAAGGGGCTATGAAAGAGAATTTTTACCCGAGTCTCGTCTCTTTAATGTATTCGGGACGTGTTTTTTAAAAATTTCTCGTTTGAAACGAGCAGCGAACATTTTATGAGTTAGATAACAGCAGAAACTTGCGTTCGGCCAACGAGAAGAAATTGTTATGGTCGACGGAATTTGTTGTCAAGCGAGCTTCTACCTCCGGTGCTGAAAGAACCATGAGCAAAGACAATTATACGGAGGGAAATTTGCGTTGAATTGCGTTCACCTGTCCCAGCATTTGCATCCTGTAGCAAGTAGGGTATCATCAAAAGCGCCTGCTACGCTCTTCGAAACCAAAGCTAGACGTAATTTTAAGTAAAACCATATGAGAGAGGTGCACTTGTAGCTGTAGCACATTATGATATGGGCTTCAGGCAAAAAACAATGGCTTACGATGGGATTGTGTTTGCTAGTGTTCATGAATTCTATTTGTGCAGTAGGGAAAACTTCATCTGTTTAACACGCACAGATGAACGTCAAGTCTTCAGTCATTTGTTGTAGTCTCTCAGTTTCTTCATTCTTGTTCTAATTTTCTACTTTCTCGAGTAAGATAAATGTTCTGTGATTCCTGCGTTTTCGCATTGATGCAAGGATGTCGCACCTTCGCAAATCGGAATTCGCAAAGATTTTTCCCTGGTTCAATTTCAACACCTTGTTCACAGACATGGAGCAGATTTTACTTCCAGCTATTCTCATCATCTTAACGTTGTATTTCTGAGACTGGCCAGACTAGCTGAAGACCTTCAATGTTCATTCAGCCTATAAAGTTAAAACTTTTACTGCATTGTCGAAAGTAATGAGCATAGTTCCCAAAATTTCTAAACTTGAAAAATCGCACTTTAGCTGGGATTTTATTTTTCTAAGCTTTACTAGTTGAGAATCTAAGGATCTCCAGCTGCGAAGCATCTCTTGTTTCTCTGTTGCGGTAGTAATTATGTTGAGATGGGTATTAAATACAGTGTGACGGCTCTTGTGGAACGTATACTTGTGTTTAACAATTGTTGCTGGCGTGTTAGACACTAGTGTGTAGGCTGGAGCAAATAGATTTTATCTTATTCATCTGGAATTTTTAAAGGTCAAAGAGGACCATGACTCATGAAAAAAGATCCTTCTACAAGGGCCTTTTTAGGTCCTGGAAAAGGGGCTTTTACGGCATCAAGATACCCAGAGAGACCCTATTTTCAGATAAGAGGGTAGAATATGGAGGAAAAGGGAGAGAGGCCTTGTAAATAAACAGTGTGCTAACCATCCAGCGAATGCGTACATATTATTTGGCTGGGAAACTGTATTGAATTTTGAGTGATTACAGTTTACTTACAGATTTCAGGAACGAAATCTTGAGAAGTGATGGCTTGGACGTAGATGAGCGGTTATTAACTTATCGTAAAGGGCTAGCTGGCAATTGTGAAGGGCTCATACGAGACATAATTTTCAAGTAGGTTTAGCAGGAGGAATTTAAGAACTCTGAAGGTTCTTGTTAAACGCATTATAAGGGCGGAAGCTTGGAGTTAACAAGTACTTCTTCAAGAAAGTTGCCGAAGACAGGGGTTGGAAATACCGTCTCGGAATTCATTAAAGAGTTAGACAAAGAAAGATCAAGTTGTAAAAGCATTACAAAAAATAAGGTTTCATTTTTTTCACCGTTGCTATGGCCATGATATAGTCACCATGCTGAACTGACAAATAACAGGATGTGATGCAAGAGCTTGTGAGTAGAAGAAGCTGCTGGCATGAAGAAGATGAAGTCTCTGCTGGAGTCAAAGAGATTAGGAAAATCAACGCAGAGACCTTGAGAGCAACATATTCTAGCAGAGCGGGTTGACGATAAACTAAATTTATTCAAGGATGAAGAAAGACCTGTACTGATACGTGATCCTATTGGAATTGCTAAAGTGACTTGCTCTTGAACTTTAGTTTTTTTGATTACGGTACAGTTCTCGTAACCATAGTGGCGCGGTAACGCAACTGGATCGAAGAACCACATTTTTTCGGGCTTTGGCAAAAGTTGGTATTCTTGCAGTATTCTATGCTCTGTCGATGATTCAAGATAGGACGGAATTAGAACTGTGCGTTTGCTATTCAATCGCAGTTATGGTGGACAGTTGATGTAGGGACGAAATGATTCGGAGATGATTTTGCTCGAATATCGGCAGTGTTGAAGCAAAAGCCATTGGATAACAGCTCTTGCAGTGCCAATAATGTAATCTGGAATGGTTAGAGGAAAATTGAAAGCGTGATTGTTGAAGAAGGTGTGCGTTGCTTTCATGGTGGGAATGTAAAAATGTCTCACCTCAGCCACACCAAGTTGAGCAAGCTTGTTAAGATGGAGCAGATGCTCGCATCCCTTGTTTGATTCAAGCGTTGTTGGATCGAGCGCATGCATCTTCTCTAAGCTAGCATGCAAGTCGTGGAGGATGAAGAAGGCAACCAGGCATTTAAAATGGTGTTGTTACCCTTAGGGAAAATGTCCGGCAAACGAAAAAGTTTTCAAGCATGAGGCATGCAGGATGTGATGCTTGGCGAACCAACGCGTCGGCTTGTAAACATACTGGAGATGCGGAGAGCTGGTAGGAATATTCTCGGATATCTTGTTCATCTCAAGCTTTAAACTCACAGGCTGCTGCGGATCCTTCACCTTGTGGTGATGACGGTGGCTTTGGCTTCTGTCTGAGCTGTTGTGCTGGGATTTCACAGGATTGCATTTTTTATGTGGTCAGCTTAATATGATGCGTGCTTTCTCTTCGAAGGATGAAAAACGAGGAATATATAGGGTCGATAATAATAATTCTGTACCGTGATTGCCTCAGGATTCTCTATTCCCAGGGCCTACATGAACAAGATAGCAGAGATGCATGGCCGCACTCGTGTGCTGCAGTTGTTATTCACGTAAGGTTTACGTCCGAGGGCATCTTTCATGCAATATTAGTTTCGTTTTGCCTGATTCCTCAGCTTTGATGGCGTGGTTGCTTGCTTTTTTTGGGCTCATTATTTAAAATAGACAGGAAGTGGAGTATCAAAGGAGGTCTTTGCTGGACCCATGCTCCTGGATAGCAGCTCCAGGTTTCATTAACTGGAGCTTTTGATAACGCCTGCAGGCTGGACTCCGCACGGGAAAAATCGTTCGGGGCCTATCCAAGAATAGGGAGAAACGGTTATGAATGATTATTGGTGGCATCGAGTGAGAAATATTTGAGACCTATGTGTGAATTCGACCTGACGTATGCTCGCCAAGGTGGGAAAGCACATACAATGAACAATGCCAGCAGATAAGGACCAGTTTCATGTCATGTCTTCCACCGGGACAATGGCGAAGGTAAAGGCTGCGCTCAAAACGAAGAAGGGATGCCTAGCTGTAGCGACAACTTGCTTGTAACAACGTGGGCATGAAACCAGTCAGCGTGTAAGGTTGGTCTTACTATACAATGTGAGCTCGCAGTCTGTCTATGGTTAAAAGATATTCAGCTGAGAAACCTTGACAATTTAAGGGCACGAAAGATGTGAAAAGTTAAACGTTTGATCAAAGCGAGTGTACGAGAGTATGTCTGCTGCGGTCTGGACTACAGCCGGCTCATGACAAGGAATGAAATAGGCAGCAGTACTTGCTTGCTACTCAGCCTTAGTGCAGGGAAGGAAATCTTTGACGTGATTGTTAAAGATATACAGCCTCTGGTTGTAAATAATTTTTAGAACCTAGAAATGTGTGAATAAGGGAAGATAATAGAATCAGGTCGTAAAACGAGACGGGGTCAATGAAAATGTTTAATGCACATGAAACACAGCTTTTGGTTTTAGTGCGGGGAATTGCTAGAGAAGTATGCCAAGACGTCAGACCTGGTAGGCTTTGAGCCGTGAATACACCACATTTCGCCTTCTTGTCCATGCACCTTATGTCCGCAGGCAAGGTACACGAACACGTTGTTGCATAAGAAGTGACGGAATTAGAAAATTTCAAGTGTATCGAATTCGAAATGTTTAACATTGCATAAAGAATTACTTCCATGATTTATTGTCTTTTCTTTGGCTTTTATGCTGTTTCAGTGAGAAGTATTTTCAATCTTCATTGTTTTCCTTTTTTGTATTCAAGTTGGGTGAAACTGTATTCATATTGTTTGAAAATTGTGGAAATTGAATTCGTTTTCCGAAACCCCAGGCGATGGATGACGTCCACCAGAATCCCGATCTAGCAACGTGCTCGATCCTATTTTAGGGGGGAACTTGTATGGTTTGTGAAGAAATATTCCGAGTTATTAGCAAGAGGGGTTCGCTAGGTATGAACAACTATGGAGTGGACTATTGCAATTATTTGATTCCGGCGGAAGCATTGCATGGAAGGAGAGGAAGCAGATGTTGTTATAAATTTCGTCGA
Organism: Sminthurides bifidus; assembly: GCA_009872375.1. Taxonomy (NCBI): domain Eukaryota; kingdom Metazoa; phylum Arthropoda; class Collembola; order Symphypleona; family Sminthurididae; genus Sminthurides; species Sminthurides bifidus. The sequence continues at coordinate 16,839 of VRMD01001306.1, forward strand.
TGAAACATGTACTAGTGGTACGCGAATGCAAAATTAATACTTGGGTTTCCGCTCCCCCTGCCTGGAAGGGCTAAATATCTGCTCGGCGTGAGTGAAGCTCTTGAGAGAGAGCGAGCTGCTTCTTCATGTTAACTAAACAGTGCTTTTGAGTCAGCCCATCCTTCAGTTACGAAAAGTAACAAATGCATTCGGAGGGAACCCGGGTAAATTCAGCGGAAACTTGAGTTCAGGACGTGAGAGCCAGGACACAGCCCTAAAGTCGGTATACAAATATTGCAGCGCTATCGTGGAAAGGCAGGCGGAAAGGTTCTATGCATTTGAGAAGAAAGGCTTCCTGCATAGCAAAAGCGGTCGGGGTAATCGTGGCAGACAGCTCCAATATTAGGGCTGATGCCTAGAGAAATTGCACGCAGGGGTTTCAAACTATTAGATTTACGAAAGAGCGCTAAAAGGTGAGTTTTAGTCTGTGCTATAAACTGGTACATGTAAACTCCATGCATTGGCTTCAGGCAGCTAAATACTAGCAGGACCGGTGGTTTGTATAGTTTCTGGTTTTCCTTGCCGGAAATACTGTCAGCCACACGGGATAGGCTGAAAGAGACGGTTTTGTCAGACACATTCTCCGGACGAAATGTGCAGGGGAAAAGTTCTAAAGCTTGTGCTGCTATGGACCGAGAGCCTTAATCTGTAGGAGATTGAACTTGATTACGAGGCAGGTGCTTAGGAATTTTGCAGAGAAGAAACCTAGTTAAAACTTTTGTTTCCTTTGTGTTAAGTGAAACAGAAGTTTGTCTAATTTGATGTGATGGGAGTAGGAAAAGCTTGCG